>NEWO01000360.1:96669-116574 GCA_003013225.1 Phalaenopsis aphrodite | reverse complement strand
AAATGAGAAATAATTCTAATTATGATGTTAATTACTGGGTTAGTGTTCCAACTAAAGGTTTGCGGTAATAAGGAATTTTTGTTATAAATCAAGTTCTTTTCATCTTTAGGTGTATGCTGCACTTTGGTTTTCATTTTTATAATTACATCCCAATGCTTTTTGAAACTATATGAAATTCCCTCATTTAGGTTATGAGGTTCAACTTGACACTCATAGTTTAATGTTGTCTAGTAAATTACCACTAGTTCTGAGCATGCGAACGTGTAATTGACATATAACTGAGTACTGCATATTTTACTTGCCTATATTTTCCATCTCAACTTCCTAGAATATTACGTCCTCTGTTTTAGATGAAAAATTTGGTAAATAGTGGAAGAGTCAAATCTCTTTATTGAAAAAAGTAATAAAAAAAATATTCTAAGAGGATGCAAAACAGAAAAGCTTTTAAGAAATGCAGAACAGAGCGTCACTATGAAACATTTGACAAATGCATTCCAAAAACTTTCAGCTAAAAAAATGATAAATGATAGTAAATAAAATTGTCATCTTTTCAATAAATTTGGAAGAATTTCAAATTTACCCAATTGGTGATGCAAGCTAAAGTTTTACTAAGAAATCTTTGACAAATGCGAGCCAAAAAATCTTTAAATTTGGGATGAGAATGATGCAAGTTCTTGTCTCCTAATTTTTTTTTTCTTTTTTACATTAACTTCTTGATTTTTACTCATGAACTATATATAAATTTATGGGAGTTACCTCACAAGAGGCAATGATGGGAAGCAAAGTATGCAATCACTGGACAGTATTGTTTTTGTCTCAATAAATTTCCCCAATGAGCTTATACTGTAAGCTCTTTTGAGTATTAAAATAATTATTTACTGAACAACACATTTGGGACTAATATAATGCGTTGCTGAGGGATATAACTGTAATGCTTTTAATAAGCACGAACCATTGAGCATGGCCTATATATCGTGAACCTATGCACTATTCATTTTTATGCTTTTTGATTAAACTTTGGATGCATTTTTCTACTTCGAGTGATGCATGTCTGTAGAACCACTTTCCTATTTGCATGTAGTGCTAATTCATAGAAGTAGAGACCATCTTGGATGCAGGGCTTGGAAATGGTTGACTGGCGTACTTCATTTTTTCTAGTTTTAAACCTATTTTCTTCTTACATCTTTCTACTTCCACATAAATCTTTTGCTCGTCTCTTTATATCATAGCAAGCAGGTATTAGTTTATTATTGTCTAAAATTTTATGATGATGACAGAAATTGAAGTATTTTTTTTTATGGAGCCTATGTATTTATTCTGTATTTTTTATGGTGAAATTGGATATAATCTTAGTTTGTTCATAAAATCTTGGCAGGTTATACGAGAAAATCAGGTGGTCATTGTTGTTGGTGAAACTGGTTCAGGGAAAACAACACAACTAACACAGGTTTGCTTTCGCAAGTTCACATTATAATTTATTTATTCAAATTATTAATTGCATCTGATCCTAAATAATCTTATAGTATTTACATGAAGATGGCTATACTACGAACGGAATTGTTGGGTGTACCCAACCCAGGCGTGTAGCTGCCATGAGTGTTGCAAAACGAGTTAGCGAAGAGATGGAGACGGAATTAGGGGATAAAGTAGGGTATGCTATTCGATTTGAGGATGTCACTGGTCCAAACACGGTCATTAAGGTATCACTTTTAACTCTTATCCTTGTATTGTTTCTCTGCTTTTGAATGATGAGATAATTTTTTTTTTAAAAAAATTGCATTGTTTTGAGAGAAGGCTATTGTTAATCACCTGAAAACCTCATTTCCAAAGCTTTGTTTACTTGAGCGGGCAATTTGCTTGAAGGTTGATCTTTTTCTTCAACATTATTTTTCTTTTCTCTTTATTGTTACCCCTTAATCATCGTCACCAACTTTATTCTTTTACCATGACCTGGGCTGACTATATTGTTATTTAGTGGAAGGGTGTGGGTTAAATTATTTCCAATCTTGTTTCCACTATTTGCTACTAGCCCAACTCCAACCTCTTCAATCCTTTTTTTTTCCTCCCATAGAATCAGATGTAACTTGACATTTGCTAACTAGGCGATGGCTTAATTAGCTTTCCACTTTTGTTGTTTTTTCAGCATGTGCAGTTTCGTGGGTTCTATCAGGCACTTTCATGCTTATATTGTTGAATTTGTTTTCTTGGCCTAATTTAGATGGGAACCAGTGCCATCTCACATGTCTGTATCTTAAAATTGAAAAGAAAAAAAAGCATTTGAACATGTGGCAGTAAACTGATTCTAGGTCTTTTAATCTCTAATTATTTTGTTTCAACAACAAAAAAAATGCATTTTACAATTACCGGCTTATTTTATACAGCTACGCTCTAAAAAATGATCTTCAGTTTGTAAGAATTAACTGAAAATATGACACTCAATATGACACAATGCAGAAAAAGGATTGATGTAAATTCATCACACCATGATCATGTTAGTCATATTGTTTTAACAACCAAAAAAAATACATTTTACAATTACCGGCTAATTTTATACAGCTACGCTGAATTTTCTTTTTTGTATGATCAATTTTATGACTAACATGATCATAGTGTGATGAATTTACATCAATCCTTTTTCCGCATTGTGTCATATTGAGTGTCATATTTTCAGTTAATTCTTAAAAACTTAAGATCATTTTTTAGACTTGTCAAAGTCTTTTAGATCTACCTCTATCTTTTTTAACTAATATCAAATCTAAAACATCCACTCTTTTAAAAGGGTCATCAGATGATCATTGTTTAATATGACCAAATCATTTAAGACAATTCTCTAATTTTGTCTGCCACTGAAGCTTCTCCAACCCTTTTACTGATATATTTGTTTTTGCATTTTCTCTTAATGTAAAGCCACTCATCCACCTTTTCATTCTCATCTTAGCAACACTTAACTTAATTTTTTGTTTTTCTTTTACAGGCCAACATTCTGCACCATAAAGCATTATAAATCTTGCTACAATGTTATAAAGTTTTCCTTTATGTTTAAGTGATGCTTTTCTATCACACAATCAACTCAATGCATTCCTCCACTTCAACCATCCAACTTAAATTCTTCTATTAACATCCTCATCTATATCACCATCACTTGGAACAATAGACATATAACATCACCATCTTCATATAAAACGTTTAATCCTTTTAATGACTTAATCACCCATTTTTACAACCCTGCGACTAGATCTACTATTATTAAAATTACATTCTATGTATTCAATTTTAAATTTACTCGAATAAAAACTTTTAGACTCTAAAGTTGACTTTCATATTTCAAAATTTTCCCAATTTCTATCTCTAGTCTTATCCACAAGAATGATGTCATCAGCTAAAAACATAGAGCAAGGTACATCCTCCTAAAAATGTACAGTAATAATGACTTGAATATAAACACTATCAACACCTATTTTTTCTAGAATTTTTTAAAATACTTCTTTTGAAACTTTATCACAAGCTTTTTCTAAATCAACAAAAATCATATATAGATTCTCTTTCTTCTCTTTATACTTTTCCATCAAACCTCTCAATGAATGTATAGCGTACATAGTCGGCTTGCCCGACATGAATCCAAATTGATTTTGAGAAATTTTCGTATCACGTCATAGCTGATTTTCAATTACTCTCTCCCATAATTTTAATGTATGACACATCTAACTTAATTCATCTATATTTTGCGCACTTTTTTGCATCCATTTTTTCTTAAAAATTGAAACCAATAGACATATTTTTAGTCTTTAAAATAATATTTAAAAGTTTAGCGAGCTAAAAAAATTCCCAGATCTTCTAAACATTTCCATATTTTTATTTGAATATTATCAGATTCTACTGTTTTTCTACATTTCATTTTATTCAAGTACTCGTTACTTTATTCCACATAAGATTAACCTCATGAACATTCAAAATCTTAGAGTTTACTCATAAAAATAATTTTATTTATTTTGCAAGTGTTCACATCTAATTTTATGATTATATTTTATTAGATTTTTTATCTGTTAATTCATCTTAAAATCCAAAATCAATATTTGATTTTAGAGACTTAAATTTTCAGTTGGAATAACCTTATAATCCTTACAAACTCAACGATATGTTTTTCTCATAAGAAAATAATCAATTTTTATTATATTAGATACATTCTTATAAGTGATAATATGTTCGCTCTTTTTTAAATAAAGTATTAACTATAAGAAAATCATAAGCTTAAATAAAACTCAATATNCCTCATCTATATCACCATCACTTGGAACAATAGACATATAACATCACCATCTTCATATAAAACGTTTAATCCTTTTAATGACTTAATCACCCATTATTACAACCTTGCGACTAGATCTACTATCATTAAAATTACATTCTATGTATTCAATTTTAAATCTACTCGAACAAAAACTTTTAGACTCTAAAGTTGACTTCCATATTTCAAAATTTTCCCAATTTCTATCTCTAGTCTTATCCACAAGAATGATGTCATCAGCTAAAAGCATAGAGCAAGGTACATCCTTCTATAAATGTACAGTAAGGGCAACCATAACTAAGAAAAAATATAAGGGCTTAAAGCCTATCCTTAATATAATACAACTGAAGTAGGAAAATACTTGGTCAATCTTCCTTGCGTTCGAACACTAGTAACAACTATAGCATACATATCTTTAATGACTTGAATATAAACACTATCAACACCTATTTTTTCTAGAATTTTCTAAAATACTTCTTTTGAAACTTTATCACAAGCTTTTTCTAAATCAACAAAAATCATATATAGATTCTCTTTCTTCTCTGTATACTTTTCCATCAAACCTCTCAATGAATGTATAGCGTACATAGTCGGCTTGCCCGACATGAATCCAAATTGATTTTGAGAAATTTTTGTATCACGTCATAGCTGATTTTCAATTACTCTCTCCCAAAATTTTAATGTATGACACATTTAACTTAATTCATCTATATTTTGCACACTCTTTTGCATCCATTTTTTCTTAAAAATTGAAACCAATAGACATATTTTTAGTCTTTAAAATAATATTAAAAAGTTTAGCGAGCTAAAAAATTCCCAGATCTTCTATACATTTCCATTTTTTTATTTGAATATTATCAGATTCTACTGTTTTCTACAACAACAACAACAACAACAACAACAACAAAGCCTTAATCCCACTACGTGGGGTCGGCCACATGAATCCTTTTTCTCCATTGCGTCCTATATAGTGTCATATTTTCATTTAGTTCTAATAAATTAAGATCATTTTTAATACAACAAGCCCAAGTCTTCCTAGGTCTACCTCTGCCTTTCTTAACACAAGTCGAATCTAAAACATCTACTCTCCTAATCGGATCATCTAATGGTTCTACTGTTTTCTACATTTCATTTTATTTAAGTACTCGTTACTTTATTCCACATAAGATTAACCTCATGAACATTCAAAATCTTAGTGTTTACTCATAAAAATAATTTTATTTATTTTGCAAGTGTTCACATCTAATTTTATGATTATATTTCATTAGATTTTTTATCTTTTAATTCATCTTAAAATCCAAAATCAATATTTGATTTTAGAGACTTAAATTTTCTGTTGGAATAACCTTATAATCCTTACAAACTCAACTATATATTTTTCTCATAAGAAAATAATCAATTTTTGTTTTATTAGATACATTCTTATAAGTGATAATATGTTCGCTCTTTTTTAAATAAAGTATTAACTATAAGAAAATCATAAGCTTAAATAAAACTCAATATGACTTTAACTTCTTCATTAGTTGTGTCAAAATCATAACTACCATACATATTTCTAAAAATTTTTATTATTTTATTAACATGTCTATTTAAATCTCATTCAATAAAATTTTTTCTTCACAAGGTATCCTTTTTATTAATTATTCTTAATAACTCCAAATTTTCTCTTTTAGACAGATATCCAAACTTATTCAGGGAGCATAAACACTTACTATATTAAAAAAAATTAGTATGAACAATTATCAGAGCTATAATTCTATCTCTAATTCTACTAATTTTTACAAGATTATTTTTTTAACACCTATCATAATTACGTCTAAATCATTTCTAGCATGACTAATTCTTTAATACTAAAGTTTAAAACTTAAAATATCAGCGTTCTTAGTTTTTTTTTTTTCATCGAACCCATTTAGTTCCTTAAATGTTCTTATGAATCATATTTATTAATTCCATTAATTTATCTGTGAGAATATTTATATTCCAAATTTCTATCCTAATATTATTTTCATGGATTAACCTCTATTCCTACATTTATCCATAATGTGGGAATACTTGTTTGTTTCGTACTACACCTAGTCGCCGATGCATCGACCCTTGCACTTCGGTCATTATATTCAGGTTATACTATGCTTCATTTATAGGGGATACCTTAACATTGACACATTGATTTAAAAGATTCATGTCATAGTGTTGGCTATCAATTATCTAATGTAACGCTTCACTTTTCGCATCCGGAGTTTGGGGACCCGGCAATGACTGTTTTATTCAGTATGGATGATGACATAAGTAGGCTATGGGTCAAACTCCATTTGACAAAAAAACAACATGCCATCTTGTTTTGCTGTGTTCTCGTGATATTGGATTCTTCTTTGGACATTTCTTGCTTTTGTGCAGGAAAAAAAGTTTATTTTCAGTTTTTTTTTATGCTATAAAATCATATATTTAAGAAATGTTCTGACCTTGCTTTACATAAAGGCTAATCGTAGATAATAGTTTTTGCCTTTATGCACTCAAATTCCCTTGGACGGTGAGCAATCCATATATTTGGCCGCCATACAAAGATGCAATGCAATGATGGTGTCGAAGATTGGGAATATTATTCTTGACCAAGCCACCCTACCTAATAATTTCTTAATCGGTTTTATTTTAGATGTAATCCAACAGGAAAAAGCATTCAATTAAATAAGTCTCTGGAGTCTTTCTTAAAAATATGGCAGTAGACATATACCACTCTCGCATAAGAAATAGAAAAAAGCGTTGATCATAAGAATTGTGGATATTACGTTATAGTTACCGGGGTGACAATAGTTCAAAGGGTTCTAGACACACGGGTTCTAAAGACACACGAACATGCATGAACGCAGGAACGAAATTGACAACTAATATGTTCTTGTAGTCAATAGGTCACAGATGCTTTTACAATATTTGTATATTTACTATGCTATTGGGCTACAAACGAGCTAAATTGAAGGGGAAAAGTTATTCAATTTTAGTTTGAAGTGAGAACCTTTAAGCCTTTGTTAAAGTTTGACGCCACTTTAGGAGAATCTTTGGCGTGCTATTTGCAAATATAGATAAAGTTATGCTTGCTAAAAAACAAACTTGTGTACTATCACTCTATATTTAGTTTGTATCTTTTATTTTTGACATTTGGATTGTACTATTGCTCCTACAACAATCTCACAGAATGGTGTTTTTTTATATTTGAGTTGTACCAGCAACATGTTCCTTTCTTGGTCATCATTTTTTTATTTACATCACTCTTGTATGGAAACTATATTCTGATGGTGAATAGTAGATTAGCTTAAATAATTAATTATTTATTTTTTATTTGTTTAGTTAGTTACTCATATGAATGCCTGTCAGCTTTATTGATTGGATTTTCATTTTTTCTAGTACATGACGGATGGAGTGCTTCTACGGGAAACTTTGAAAGATTCTGATCTTGACAAATACCAGTAAGCATTCTACTCATTTCTTCTGTATGGCAAAATGTTATCTTTTTTTTCCCCACATTTTTTGTTGATGGATTAAATGCTTATTCAGTTGTCTTGTTGCACTATCTATTTGTGTTCATTTGTCATTCTCATTTTATTGCAGTTGTTTTCTCTTATGTGTAGCTTTTTTTTGTCATTGAAGGAATGACATAGTGCTTTGAGACCACTTGCTGTTTTGCAGATCAGTATGCAATTTCAGTATTTTTATGTTTTATGTGTTGGTTTGGTATTTGCTCTTATATATTAACACGAGATATTTTTTGGTTTTAGGATTCTTATGGGCGTCCTCGCACCTACCTTCATTCCTTCTATAGTAATTTTTTAGCTTTCAGAGTTCTTTTATGGTAATCTAAGATATATATGCTATGTCCATGCCAATGATGAAGAAGGATTTAGATTCATGAGGTTCGCTATTTGCAGATGTATGAACAGGTTGGAGTGGTGGTGGAACATAGCAGAAGATTTCATTTCTAGGCATATGAGTATACCGAAGAGATGCATTGAATGATATGAGGAGATAGTTTATTTGTATGAAATAAATGGATAAAACATAGAACAACAAAGTTTAAGATAAAAGAAGACCGCTCAAGATATAAGGTGGAGAGGGGGTAATGTTATCAAGAACAATTGAAATGAGCCGATTAATTAAAAATTTTGTCATCAACACAACAAAACTCCATAATTGTCGTGGATTATGTATATTTGGTAAATGACGATGCTTGAATTTTGTCATCCTATTCTATTGAGGTGTATAGAAACATGTTGTTTGATAAATGATTCATTATCGAGGAATGACTGAAATTGAGGATGCATAAATTTTAGGCTATTATTAATATGAAGAGTCAATGATATTAGAAAATTGAACTTTATTTTTCTGTTGAAAGGTGTGAAATGTTGATTTAACATCAGAATGACATGATTAAATAAACCCTGAGGACATGAGGATGATTATTAAAAAGATAATAAAGTATTTAAAACTCAATTGGTAAAGACATGATTGGGATCTCAAATATTTGGATGAGTTATCTCAGAAAGGAGATTTCCCGAACTTACTAGTGGATGGAAAGATGCCTGAAGGATTTAGACATGCTCACTGGCAGTATATTCGAACTTGGGGAAGAAGAGGCATGAAGAAATACATGAAGATACTTTTGCGGAGGATGATCTAAGTGGTTAAATACACTAATGTGATGGAACAGAAAACGAATGAGACCTTATGGATTGGATAATAGATTCCACCAGCTTCAGTACCACTAATCGTGTTCATCATACCGAAGTTATAAAACTCATAATGAGATTAATAAAAGGTTACAAGGCAGTTTTGAGTGTGTAAGAATTTGACCATGAGTAAATTTCTTACACAAATAAAAGATATACACAAATGCTTGAGTGCTAAACATGACAGCGATAATCTTCTTTAGATAGTGATCAATTCAAAGAACTTATTCATGGTGGAAGGGCCTACATTGATTAAATAGGAGCCAGCGACATGCTAAGGATATCCAATTTAGCCCAACACTATTATAGGAGATTGTTTATGCAACCTGATGTCAGAGTTAACCCAAACAATAATTGGAAAACAAATATTATTGTTGAATTCAAATAGAAATTACAATCGACTCAGGGGAAACTGAAATTGCAAAAACTTGGAACAAAAATCCAAGTCAGAGCTAGATATGGGGGTGGTGGTGGTGATCAGCGAAGATTTGGGCCTCCTAAGAGGTAGCAAATGGTGGTTAAAGTGTGGGATAGTGGGACGACAAGAAAAGGGGAATGCGGTGGGCTGTGGCGATGAAATAGGACAGCTGGAAAGCGATAGCGTGCAAGGTCACATAGTTGTAGGACTGTTGCAACAACGATGTGGGATGGCAGTGAAGGCTGTAGGAAGGTGTTGAGATGTCTGAACAACGGTAGACAACAAGGAAAGGGGTTTAGGGGTCTGCTATAACGAAGCAGAAGGCTGAGAAGAGATGGAGAAGGGTGTTGGGATGGCTGGAGCATTGATGACAGCTATAGGGAGGGATGGAATCGCAACGACAGCAGAGAGGGAATAATAGAGGCAGAGACGGGGGAAGGACTGTCGGACAACAAGAGGACAACTGTCTGTGGCAGCGACAATGAGGACAGGTAGTTGGAATTGAAAAATTGCAGTGAAAACAACAAATTGGCGTTGTTCAAGGGCGATCGCAACAATGGAAGGCGGTCAGGAGTGACGAACGGATGTGTAGGAGATAGGAAAGATATCACCACATTGGGAGCGGGGATACAACTGTAGCACCACTCAAATTCTTAGATACAACCCTCAAAGGGAAAACGAAGATGCCAACACCTTTGTCGAACAAAAAGTAAAAAAGAAGAGAAAAATTGAAACACGAAAAGAAAATATATAAGCCTTTGATACTCAGATTGGGACCTTTTTGTGGAAAGGAAGCACCAAACCATTCTGGAAGAGCTAGTCAGCACTCCTAGGTCTGGTCTGGTTCGTTCCAGAAGTCCCGTCGGAACGCAGAAGAACTCCTCTCACATGCGAAGATGCGATCCTGCAACACTTTTGATGCTTGCGTTCTCCCGAGGTTGAAGGGGCTTCGACCTCATCTGTCGAAGCTTCCAGCTTCTTGAAGTATAGTGTCTGGTCGGTCAGGTTGAAGGTGGTAGAGCAAGTGTAACTTTCCGGTAGAGCGACTCCAGCTTCTCGTAGTATAAGTATTCATTATCATTTAGTAGAACTTGAGCTGTAGTTGCATACAAACTTAGATTCTTATAAGGTAACTCTCAAACTATTAAATCTATAATCTATAATCCGAGTGTATTTGATAAACAAGTAAGTTTAGGATGAATCAACTCTGAAATGAAAGTTATGACATGCTTGATCACACTGAATTGTAAGTACTCACGTGAGGCTTCATCTTCTTCTGTGAAAGGATTTGGATCTCACTGTAGGATATTCTTTTCCGCAAGGCTCCTAAGTCAATTTTCAATATTGTAGGTTATCCCTCATGTTTGACCATCCGTTGGTGGATGCACCACTAAATCAAATTTATTATCGAAATGATTTCTTGTGGTATTCCAAAAGTACTTCAAAAGTTTCTCATCTTTGATAAGTTGGACCTCCTTCGATAGGGCCACCTTAGGAGGTACACTATATATCTGAAAATTCTAAAATCTTCCTATCTGAAGTTGCCCGCGTCTGGTATCGACTCATGATACTCATGACATTTTTAGACTTCCAATGTCAGTCCTGCTGATGCTCCTCTTATTGTCTACAGAAAGGTAATTTGAGGCACCACAACTTCATACTCCGCATGAACACCCATTAACTTGAATTCACTCCCTTCTAGAACAATTATTGTTAAATTCAGTTTGAGTCCCTCTCATGAGGTCAGTTGGAATCGCTCTCATGAGGTCAATTGGAATTGTTTTCACTTCCTCGTTGTCTGGAAGTTGAGAATCCTCTTTGAAATCTTCATGTTCTCTAGAATCACTATTTATTTTTTCAATTGCTCCCCACTCCCTAACAGTAAAGGAGATCATTTTTTTGGTTGTGCAATCTGATTCAATATGTCTAAATCTGTGGCACTTGAAACACTTCTTGGTTGGGACTATAGATTGGTTCCACTTATTCTCCGCTCTGAACTAGTGTCCTCTCAGGTTGGGTCTGCTTAGATGTTCCCTGGTGTGCTCTAGCTGTAATAATCTGGGGTACCTTGTTTGTATGATGTGGCGGTCGCCCGGTGATATCGAGGATTCTTCAAGTTCTCCCACCACCCAGAGACACTCTTCCTAAACTTGCTAACAACTAGTTTCATCATTCTATCGAGTGGGACATTCTAATATTCAAAAACAAGTTTCACGGGATAGAGCCACTCGATGGATTCAAGTGACCATCAAACTATGGCAAATTTATGTTTTCTATGATAGTTCAGGTCAAATCTTTAGGGTAGCGCTCCTTCATCTATGCTATTTACCTGTTATAAGGAATTCACTGCATTCTTTCGATTTGGTATGTCACCATTGTGGCTATGGGTGATCTTTTCGGCTTGTGTCCTCCCTATGGAGACAATCCTATAAGATTAGGGATAAACTAGCTCTGATACCAAATGGTACAGGAATTAACCCAAACAACACTCAGAAAACAAATGTTATTGTTGAATTCAAATAGGAAATTATAATTGACTCATGAAAAATTGAAATTGCAACAATCGACAACACAAGCCCAAGCTAGGGCTAGATCTGGGGGTAGTGGTGGAGATCTACGAAAATTTGGCCCTTCTAAGTGATATCAATGGTTTCTTAGAAAGTGGGATAGTAGGGCAACAACAAAAGGGGAATGCAGGGGGTTATGGTGGAGATGTATGATGGGTCGATAGCGGTAGCTTATAAGGCGACGAATTTGTGGGTTTGTGGCAATGATGCAGGATGGCTGGAAGGAAGTTGTTGGGATGGTTGAACATCGGTAGATAGCAAGGAGAGGGCTTTACAGGGTTGTGGCAGCGATGCATAAGGTTGAGATGAGATGCAAGGTGCTGGGATGGCCAAAACAGTGTTGGCAACAATAGGGTTGGAGTCGTAGTGATAGCGGGGAGGGAATGATGGATGCAACGACGGGGGATGTAGGGGGCGATGACAATGAGGATAGGGTGTTGAATTAGAAAATTGCAGTGAAAACATCAAATAGACGCTGCAGTAGCTGCTGCAGCTGTAGGGGTAGATGCGGAAGGTGATGTGGAAGATAAGCACCATCTCGGAAAAACACTTGGATCCTTGGATACATCCCTCAGAGGAAAAATAGAGATACTGACAGCTTTCCAGATCAAAAAACACGAAAAACAAAAAATATATAATCCCTAGATACTTGGATTGGGTCCCTTTATGGAAAGGTGGCTCCAAAGCATCGTGGAAGAGCCGGTCGGCTCTCCTAGGTTTGAACCAGTTCAATCCACCCAAAATGGAGAAATCCCGTGCCAGCTTGTGGAGACGTGATCTCGCATACCTTTTGGTGCCCGCATTAGCACAATGAAAACAAGGAGAAAAAGATATTCTTACATGGTCATGATTATTGTTCCTCAGCTACCACGACTACAATCACTATGATCATTATGATGCCCTATGGCAAGGGTTAATTGGTCAGACATTGTACGGAAAGTTAATGAGCGCTAATGACCCTGTGAACTCGGGGGAGAGCTAAGGCAGTGTTGGGAGTGTTAGAGAGTACGCGATCTTTTGTGATTGAACATGTTGGAAGGAAGAACTCCTAATAGAAATTTGATAACTCAAAATTCCTCATTCTGTTTATGCCATGTGGTTAGATCAATATTCAATGGTAGAGGTAATTTTTTGGAAAAATTTATCTCACTTGTAATGTATTTTAGTATTCTTGGGGAGGAAAATCATCTAGAAGAATAAAAAGATTTCATAATGCATAGTATAGACACAAGAAATATTATTTTCTTGGAAATAAGTTGAGTGCTTTGCAGTTCCGGAAAACATAATTGTGGATATAGGTACTTCCAAGTCCATTGAGTTAACAATTGAGCACTTTGAGATATGATGCTTGCCATTTAACAAACCTGATGGTGCCATCCCGAATCAGGACAGATGAATTAAAACCTTGAAGATTGTCATGAAACCCATAACAAAGGCCCTCAACCATGGAAGATGGATTTTTTATTAAACTTTGATTGTCGTCTTGATGTCAGAATTGGTTTTCTTCTTAATAGGGAGATGACAAGGCCCAACATCTCAACCCCCCCGGGGTTTGACTAAGTGAGTGCATCTGGGTGCGATTATACGTGTAGGCAAATGTGGGCGGTGGAGACAAAGTTCTAGGCAGACTATCAACATTGGTGTTGGAGTGCACAAGTAGTGCAATGGATAGGGTAATGGGCAGTCATGACCAGAGCTATTGCTAGTGGAAGCAACATGAAAACTGGTGAGAGTGCTTAAGATTGCATAACAAAAAAAGTGATGAGAATCAACCGTAAGATGCGTCAAAAAATTGGTTGAAATTTGATGCTGATTTGATTTTTTTTCCCTCATTGGTACTTTGGTCTTTTCTCTCTGTTATTTGTATTTTTACTTTTATTCTTTTGTGAAACTTGTGTTTAATGTGTCTAGGTGCTTGAGTGAAGAAAGAAGCTTTTTCTTGAATGCCGCAGAAGTAAAATAAATAAATGGTGCAAGTAAAAAAAAACACTTACAGATGGCGTAAAAAGATCTAGAGAAAGTTATCGCATCACTGGACAGTGAGAAGTTGTTTATCAAATATGAACAAATTAAATATTTTATCTATTCCTTGAATTGTAGCAGATGAAATTTTAAATTTCTTGAATTCATGTAGTTATGCCCATGTTCATTCACTCCGCTATTTCCTCATCTTTAAAATTGATGAAATTGCATTCATTTTATGCCTCTACGTCCCCGCCCATCAACTATTTGACAAACATGTTTGCTTTTGCAGTGTTATAGTAATGGATGAAGCACACGAGAGGTCCCTTAGCACAGACGTCTTGTTCGGCATATTGAAAAAGGTAGTTGCTCAGAGATGGGACTTGAAGCTCATAGTGACATCTGCCACATTGAATGCCCAAAAGTTCTCTAACTTCTTCGGAAGTGTTCCTATATTCCACATTCCTGGAAGAACGTTCCCCGTTAACATCCTCTACAGTAAAACTCCCTGTGAAGATTATGTTGAGGCTGCTGTGAAGCAGGCCATGACTATCCACATAGCCAGTCCTCCAGGCGACATCCTCGTCTTCATGACCGGACAAGATGAAATCGAAGCAACCTGTTATGCTCTCGCCGAGCGAATGGAGCAACTGTCGACATCCACTGCGAAGGCAGTTCCCAAGCTATCCATTCTACCCATCTATTCCCAGCTGCCTGCAGACCTGCAAGCAAAGATCTTCCAGAAGGCTGAAGATGGTGCAAGGAAATGCATTGTTGCCACCAACATTGCAGAGACCTCGCTAACTGTAGATGGGATCTTTTATGTGATAGACACAGGCTACGGGAAGATGAAAGTTTACAACCCGAGGATGGGCATGGATGCTCTCCAAGTTTTTCCTGTGAGTCGAGCTGCTGCAGACCAACGAGCAGGGAGAGCAGGAAGAACTGGCCCTGGAACATGCTATCGCTTATACACAGAATCTGCCTACCAGAATGAGATGTTAGCCACCCCTGTGCCTGAGATCCAGCGAACCAACCTTGGTAATGTGGTGTTACTGCTCAAGTCCCTGAAAGTCGAGAACTTGTTGGATTTTGACTTCATGGATCCGCCTCCACAGGAGAACATCCTCAATTCCATGTACCAGCTCTGGGTTTTGGGCGCTTTGAACAATGTTGGAGGACTCACGGAAATAGGTTGGAAAATGGTGGAGTTCCCTTTGGATCCACCTCTTGCGAAGATGCTGTTGATGGGGGAGGAATTGGAATGCCTCAACGAAGTCCTCACCATTGTTTCGATGCTTTCTGTACCATCTGTCTTCTTCAGGCCCAAGGATAGGGCTGAGGAAAGTGATGCTGCAAGGGAGAAATTCTTCGTTCCGGAGTCCGATCACCTCACGCTTCTCAACGTCTATTTGCAATGGAAGGCAAACCAGTATCGAGGAGACTGGTGCAACGATCACTTTCTACAGGTGAAGGGTCTTCGGAAAGCGAGGGAAGTAAGATCCCAACTGCTCGACATACTAAAAACGCTAAAGATTCCGCTCACTTCTTGCGGGATGGATTGGGATGTGGTGAGGAAGGCAATCTGTTCCGCATATTTTCATAACTCCGCGAGATTGAAAGGTGTTGGGGAGTATGTCAATTGTAGAAATGGCATGCCTTGCCATCTTCATCCGAGTAGCGCTCTATACGGGCTTGGTTACTCGCCGGATTATGTGGTTTATCATGAACTTATTCTGACAACCAAGGAATACATGCAATGTGCTACTGCAGTAGAGCCACAATGGCTTGCAGAGTTGGGACCAATGTTCTTCTCTATTAAGGAGTCTGATACTTCAATGCTTGAGCATAAGAAGAGGAAAAGGGAAGAGAAGACTGCAATGGAGGCTGAGATGGAGAATCTGCGAAAGGATCAGGCGGAGTTTCAGAGAGTGAGCAAGGAGAAAGAGAGAGAGAAGAGGGCTAAGCAGCAGCAGCAGGTGGTAATGCCTGGTCTTAGGAAGGGTTCTTCGACATATCTCAGACCCAAAAAGTTTGGATTGTAATTTTACCAATATTTCATGTACAAAATTGATATTTAGATAATTTTTAGCAAGATATGAATTGATGTAACAGCCATGTATTTTGGATGTAAAACTTGTTAAGATAAGCCCCATTCCTCTAGTTATTAAAAATAAAATAAAACTGATTATTTTTTTGGGATGACAAATATTGGCTATTTATTGCAATATTGCAAATGTACCTTTCTGTGCATGTGCTTACTTGGTTTTGCAGGGTGGGATGTTGACATATTGTTTAATATTTATTGATATAATTGTCTCATTATTTTACAAATATTATATTTATTGATATTGGACGCAAGCTGAAGATAAAAAAATGAAAGAAATTGATGCATGCAATTATATGATGATGGGGCTCTACCAAATAAAATGACTCTTTCGCCGAAGTGCAGTAATGAGCTAAAAAAATTTATTTTGACTTGGTTCGCTGAAGGCCCTCACATAAATGATGAGTGTGAAGTTGTTGGCAGTTGAGCACATTGACTATGTTGTAATGGGTGGCTCCAGTTACAAGAAAAAATACATTTCGATGTTATAATAATATTTTTTAGGTATATTTTGTTCATGGCTTTAGGGCATATAAGACTATTTTTTATAAAAAAAATAAGCTATTGAAAATGAAGTTTATGTGTGTGCATGCATTTGGTCAAACTCAATTGATGGGAGATTTATTCTAGCTTAGCTTGTGTAACATACAAGTATAAATTTTTGTTTCTAAGTTTTTGCTTTTTTGAACTTATCAAATAGGCCAAACCCAACTTAATTAGAAAAAAAAAATTGTTGTCACGATACGATTCGGGGTTTGGAATTAACCAAC
Source organism: Phalaenopsis aphrodite (assembly GCA_003013225.1). Classification (NCBI taxonomy): domain Eukaryota; kingdom Viridiplantae; phylum Streptophyta; class Magnoliopsida; order Asparagales; family Orchidaceae; genus Phalaenopsis; species Phalaenopsis aphrodite. The sequence continues at coordinate 99,750 of NEWO01000360.1, read as the reverse complement.
ACGAGAATAAATTGTCGGATGGTGAAAATTAAATTTTCTAAATTCATCTAGAATTTAGAAAATGAAAGTCTCTAATCAAATTAAATTAAAATAATATATTTAACTTTATCTCATTATTGATTGTTCACGTTTTCTATAATCTTTTTTCCTTGTCTCACTCATCTGTTAATCAACTAATTAAACCAAAAGAAATAATTTAAAGTAACTATGAGAATAATGATAAAACACAAAAATACAAGAGAAAATGAAGCAATATGCAAGCAAATTAAACTTTTTTAATAAATAGATATAAAAATTTGATGTTATTCAAAGAGTCTTATTGTATCAATAATACATCAATATCATTTCATATTGATATAAAGATCACAGGGGTACCGTAAAAAATTGTGTCAATTAAGATGAATCAATATCAATATCATTTTTCATATACGTGCACAGATAACTTCTCTCAGAAGGCGAAGGAGAATATATGTCTAATGAACTCGAAGCTTAATATGCAAGATAAAGACATTCAACACCAATATAGCTGCCCTTATACCCCCGAGCAAAATGGAACGGCAGAAAGAAAACATCGTCGCATTATTGAACCTGCTTGCACTCTTGTGAACTCTTCTAATCTACCATAAACCTTTGGACCGAAGTTGTTCTCACCGGTGCATATCTTATTAACCAGCTTCTCTATATTAAGACTCACAATAAATCAACCTTCCACTCTTACATTAAAAAATGCATAAATATCGACACTTGCGGACCTTTGGTTGCCTCTATTATCGCATATCCTTATTAACCAACACCTCGAAACTTGTTCCGCCTTCTGAAAATCAAAATATTTTGGAATCTAAGTGGACATTCAAAGATAAGTATAATAATGAAGGCAAACTTGTAATACAAGGCTAGTTTGGTTCCTCAAGCATATGCTTAACAACAAGGGATCGACTACCAGAAGAATTTTAGCCCCGTGGCTAAGTTCCCCCAAATCAGATTTCTTATTGCCTTGGCTGCCAGCAAACAATGGTTTATTCAACAACTTGACGTCTTCAATGCCTTCCTACATGGGAAGTTAGATGACACGGTATATATGAAACAATGGTATATATGCTTGACCCTAATTACCCTCACTATGTATACAAGTTACACAAAGCTCTCTACGGTTTCAAGCAAGCGTCACATTAATGGTATTCCACTTTCTACACCTTTTTATGTCAACAACATTTTACAATAAGTAAGGTTGATCCTTCATTACTGATTTACCATAACAACAACATCTGCATTTATTTATTAGTCTACGTTAATAACATTCTTATAACAGGTAATTGCTCTCATACTATTCATAACATAATTGAAACGCTTAGTATGCAATTTAATTTAAAACAATCGGAGAAGATTTCTAACTTTCTTGGACTAAACATCCAACAAGCTCCCCATGGCTATTGTTTACATCAAATGCCGGTATATAAATGACTTACTATATAAAACAAACATAAAAAATGCAAAACCAATTATGCCTCCCGTGTCCACCATTTCATCTAAATCCTCAAAATCTAGTACAATGTTCAAGGATCCTAATCTGTACAAACAGATTATAGGATCTCTTCAGTGTTTAATTGTTACTTGACCGAACATTACTTTTCAGTTAATTAACTTAGAGAATCCATGCATGATCCTACAGGCCTCAATTTTCAATAGTTAAAAAGGCTTCTTCGTTACTTAAAAGGAACTTGTGATTATGGTGTTCCCATTATATACACTAATCTTATGTCTAATTGCTTGTGCAGACTCGGATTGCCTCAGTGAACATCAAGATTGCAAATCAACCATCAGTTTTTTTGTCTATATGGGACAAAATCTAACATCCTTGTCCGCAAATAAACAAACTACGGTGGCCACATCTTCTGCAGAGGCTGAATACAGAGCCATCCCTATCACTACCACATAAATACATTGGCTTCGGCAACTAGCTTCAAAATCCATTTGAATAAATTCAAATGACATACATATAAACATGTTTCTCCATAAGTAAAACAAAGTTGATAATATTTATATACAATCATCTGTTAATACTAACCAGATCCTTTACAAGCAAGATGTAAAGTCGACAGTGTTCAAAGATATATAATTTTCCGATGATGGTCGTGTTAATTGTGGATTTCAACCGAAGTGGTTAAGCCAACATTAAGTATGTGGTTCAAATCAATGTTTCAAGTCAAAATCAATCACTAAAAATTTAAAGTAAAATTTGTTCATCCTTTGAAACAATTTATCGAGGGTGATAATTTTTTATTGACTTCAGCTGACAAAGAGTGAATGTCATATCAAATTTATTCATATATTCGCAATCTAAAAAATTGCATGTCAGTAAGGACGTGGCTCGATTCATCTGTCATTGTGGTTTTGATGACACCACAAAGTAGCGGTTATGATCAGAATCCTCTAACCAGGTGATTGATGCCAAATGATACCATTATATTATGGTCACAGATGCACTCTTTTGTTCTCCAATAACTTTTCATTCTTTGAGTTGTGAAGCATAATGTTACAATTTACTGACACAAACCTTTTGTCATCTAAGATCGACTTAAATTTGTCTCATCGGACAAATATCCACACTAAATCTACATGGGTCCCTTGGAAGATGCAACATATGATTCCTGACAAGAATCATTTAGTCAGGCTGAGTCAACTACCTTCTCTGACTAAGAAGATCAAGGACCCGACAGCCCGGGATGATAAAACTATAGGATTTTGATCGGGCTTCATCATCATTTATTTCATCTGCTTTAAGTTTCAAGTGACAAATTTTATAATTTATATTTGTTGTTATTATATATTGAATAATAAAATTTTTAATTACCGACGTTAATTGAAAGTGTTCTCCTGTTATCAACAGTGGTAATTAACCATAGAGACTTGCGCTTATGAGCATGAAATCTCTGAGTAATGTTTTATCTAAAAAATTAAATCTATCTTCTGAAAATTTAACACTCCAAGTTCTCCCAACAAATAAAAAATAAAGTAATGCAGAGTGTCCTGGAGAGTGGTTTGAATTTTCGAAGCCTGTAATATATATATATATATATATAT
>NEWO01000360.1:30457-96354 GCA_003013225.1 Phalaenopsis aphrodite | reverse complement strand
TATATATATATATATATATATATATATATATATATATATATATAAAGAAAGAAAGAAATATATACAGATATGTTTGTATGAGTGGGCCTAAACACCCAACCCATATGGTACAACACACATCAAAAAAAGTAAAAGATGGGTACAAATAGAAATAAAAGAAGAAACTCAAAAAATCACTTAGGCGCTGAAAAAGTGTGGGTCATCCCAATCCAGACTTGCCTCTGGCTCTGGTTCTCAGTAGGGATCCAGCTAGCGGATTGGTATATATATATATATATATATATATATATATATATATATAAAGAAAGAAAGAAAGAAATAATTAAAAGTATGATTTATAAATTCAAATCACATATTTTGTATTATACTATTCATTATACATAAAAAATTTAACAAGATATATTATTCTCATAAATAATGCAAAAATATGTGACAAAAAACACTTTTAAGAAAAATTACTTATTTATGTCAGCCACTTTGGCCAAGTGGTTGACAGTTTTATCATTCAACCACTCTGTCCTGAGTTCAAGGTCTTAACATATGCACCGAGCGTGCACTTGATTGTGTTTGAAAGTTTAAAAAAAAAAACTGCTTATTTTAATATCTTATTATTTTATCGTAAGTATGACAAGTATGAAAGGCCATTATAATTTTATATTTATCTATAAAATTATTATATTATATTTATCTATAAAATTATTATATAATGAAAAAAAATTTATGATAATCCTTTTGATATACATAAATATCATAATGTTTTCATACCATAAATTTTATAGCAAATACATTCATGAACTTATAAATTAAGAATAGATTAAAGCAATGCAATTTCATATCATTTTAGATATAATAAAAATAACAAATATAAACTTTTTAAAATCTACCTTACCAAAAGTTAGGCCATGGGATCACTAACCTTATTGGTTAAGAAATATCACAAAGTATGTGTACGCATGCGTGCACGCAATAAACCATACATGCAAATGAACACAGAATTAGGAAAGCCATAAATGAACTTTTATATATTATGTGAATGAGATAATTTTTATATATCGTGTGGTATGATTATTTTATTGGTGGAATGGAATTTAATTTGAAGAACCTATGTTTACAATATGGGTATAATAATGTGCAAGAAAATATAAAATATAAGAAGTTTTGTTATAAAAATTTGTCTAAACATAAAAGCTTAGAGAACTGGAAAAAATATAATGTGTTTCGTAAGAATTCTAAAAGAACAATTTGTGACGTTAAGAATTCAGTTGTTAGTGATCTTAATAAAATATTAGATACTAAAGATAATAAAAAATATGTGTATAAACTAGCAAACAAAGAGAAAATAAAAAATAAAAAATAAATTCAAGTAAAGTATATTGAAGATAAAAATCAAAAAGTGTTTAGAGGAAAATATTCAACATAGGTGGACAAAATATTTTGATAAACTTTTCAATGAAGTTTCTAAAATATATTTAACCTTAGTGATTTTAATATAGTTGATAATAATAAAACTTTTTATTTTCATTGTTGCATTAGTAAAAAAAGTTGAGCATATTTTAAAGAAAATCAAGAATGAAAAATTAGTATAACCTGATGAAATTCCAATTGAAGTGTGAAAATATTTAGAAAATTTGAGAGTTTCTTGGCTTATTAAAAATTTTAATATTATTTTAAAAACTAAAAAGATGCCTGAAGAGTGAGGGAAGAGTATTTTGGTCCCCATTTTTAAGAATAAAGAAAATGTACAAGAGTGTGCAAATTATAGAGAAATTAAGATAATGTTTCATACATTAATATTATAGGAGTGATTAATTGAACGTAAATTAAAACGTGATACAAAGTTCGGATTTATTTCGGACAAGTCTAATGTGGAAGTTGTACATTTATTGAGAGGTTTGATATAGAAGTGGAGGGAGAGTAAGAAGGATCTACATATGATTTTCATTGATTTAGAAAAAAACTTATGATAAAGTTTCAAGAGAAGTTCTTTGAGGTGTTCTAGAAAAGATAGGCATTGATAAGATATATATTCAAGTCATTAAAGATATGCACACTAGAGATGTTACTTGTGTTGGAACAGAAAGAGGATTGTCCAAGTTTTTTCCTATTTCACCTGGATCACATCAAGGGTAAGCTTTAAGCTCATATCTTTTTGCTTTAGTCAGGATGTTTTTAATGGACATTTATAGGAGGATGTACTTTGGTGTATGCTTTTCGTTGATGATATCCTTCTTGTGGATACAATTGGAGAAAGTTTAAGAAAAACTTGAATAATTGAGGTCTACATTAGAGTCTAGAGACCTTTGTTTGAGTTGATATAAAACTAAATACATAGAATGTAACTTAAGTAGTAGTAGATTGAGTGGCAAGAGTTCTAACTACGGGTGATCGAATCATTAAAAGAATTAAACGTTTTAGATATTTCGGATTTATTGTTCAATATGATGGAGATATAGATGGGGATGTTATTAGTAAGAAGTCAAGTTGGTTGGTTGAAGTGGAAGAATGCATCCAGCCTATTGTGTGATAGAAAAGTTCCTCTTAGACTTAAAAGGAAACTTTATAAGATGGTGGTGAGACATGCAATGCTTTATGTCATAGAATGTTGGCCTTTAAAATAAAAGCTTAAAGCTAAGTGTTGTTGAGATGAGAATGCTTAGGTGGATGAGTGGCTTGACACTTGAGACAAAATCCAAAACGAATGTATCAGTGAAAAGATTGTTGTATCTCTAATGACAGACAAGTTTAGACAAAATCATCTTAGATGGTTTTGTTACATTAAAAGCCGACCATCTAATGTCCAATTTGGGGAATAGATGTTTTAGATTCGACTTGTGTTAATAAAGGCAGAGGTAGACCTAAAAAGACTTGGGCAAATTGTATAAAAAAATTAGAATTAAATGAAAATATGACATTCAATTGGACGCAATGAAGAAAAAAGGATTCATGCAGCCGACCTCACTTAGTGAGATAAAGGTTTGTTGTTGTTGTGTGCAAAATATGGGTATGAATAAGTTTTGTAGTAATGCTGTGACAGATTTTGATTTTTTGTTTACTATGTGCTTTATAATATGCGTTCAGTCGGTATTTGTGACCAAATTTACTCAATATGTTGTGTTGTATCTTTTCATATGCTCAATGCACTATATTTTTTATCCAAATAACATAAGTCACCCTATCATTTACATCAATGAGAAGATGAGTCGATGAAGGGCGGGGATGGGGATAGGGATGGGGATGGGGATGCAGAAAGGTTTAATTGCATGGATTGTTTGAGATAGCTGAAAAGTCAAGCCTTAGTTGTTACAACCATGTGTGCATGAGGGTTGTTATGTGTTAAGAATTGTGTACTAATGAATTTGTTTGGCCTTAGCACACAAATGTGGTTTTAATATGTTGTTACAACTTTCATGTTTCTCTTAATGCTTTCACTCAACATTTGGATTGAAGAGACGATAAATGGAGTCATCAACAATAACAACAACAAGTCTTTCTCCCACCAAGTGGGGTCGACTGCATGAATTCTTTTTCTCCATTGCATCCTATTGAGTATCATATTTTCATTTAATTCTAATAAATAACATAATGGAGTCATGAGACATTCAAATCCACAATGTTTTTAAAGTATAACTTTGTTCGCATTATTTGGAATGAAATACATGGGATGTTGATGATAACTATGAAGACATGGTTTCTATGGGAGAAATGCATGGGAAAAATTGATCTTTAAAATGATTTTTGTATATCAAATCAATCATAATTTTTAAATATTTGATAAATGAATAAATCATTATGAGAATTGATAAAACTCGAATATAGCATGCAAGGCTTATGATGTAGATCACAACCAATGATGTGGTTTTGGAGAGGAGGAAAAAAAAAAGTGAACAACAAAACTAGTGTCCTCTAAAGAATTTTAAATGTAGCAGAAAATTTTGCATCAATAAATGCAGCATACAAACAAAAGCTGATTATTCAATAATTACTCATTTATCTGTGGAAAACAAATTACTATATGTAGGAAAATTACAGCATTTAAAATTTATATCAAGTTCTAATAACATTCAATGGAAAACTTCATTTCCTAATGTTTTTCCTATCTAAAACCAAATTGCCTGCAAGAGAAATACTCCTCTGGCTTAAAAAATTAATTAATTAATGAATTAATTAAGGAGATTTACATAAATACCACCCAATTTCTATGTATTTACATATCTAACACCTAAACTTCAATTTTTACATACATAACACCTTAGCCATGCATAAAAAGGTACATTTCACTTTTTTAGAAGTTAGAATGAAGGTTTTTTCTTGATGTGGTATGGAATATTTTGGTGGTATAAATGTAAAAGGAAAAGTATATGTGCTAGATATGTAAATACATATGAATTGGGAGGTAGGTATGTCAATGCCCCAGAAATAAAAACATAACATAATGCTAGAAAAAGAAATATAAAGAGCAGACACATAAATAAAGCTAAATAAATTTAAAATTATCTTGGAAGACATTAAGGCAAATGAACCTTCAAAAAAGGGGCATTTACTGAAATCTCAACAGTATCCCCATGTCTGATTGGAAAGAATGCATGTGAACCATCAATATATATAGTCCCATCTTTACCAGACCATGAGATATGCATATACTGATCAGACTTGAGCACACTATGCATTAAAGGAACATCTACAGATCTAGGTGAAATGGGTTCTCTCACCATGAATTGAAGCTCATTACTAGATATTGGCATGGGAAATCCTCCAGCTGATAGCATGGCTGCAGTCGATCCGGCTGCCGTGCATATTCGGAGGCCGCTCGATCGGCAATGAACCAAAGACGAGCCCTTTTGATCATTACATTTGATCCTGGAATCACAAATGAATGAAATCTATCAACATGGATGAAAATTTAAGAGGCGATTTGGGATCACTGCTGTTTTATATTTTCTAGTTTTTTTAATTTTATTTTTTGTTTTAATTTGTTTTGATTTGAATTGAATCATGTTTGATGTGTTTGATTGATTTTTGAAGTACTCAAAACATGCTAATATATTTTCAGAAATAGAAATTAAAACAGGTAAAAAACACCCTAAACAAACCTGTTTAAAAAATAAATAAATAAAATAAAAACAAGAACAAAAAATAAAAGGGGACATTTACATACATACCACACAAATTCTATGTATATACATATTTAACAACTAAATTTTGATTATATTTACACCACCCAAATCTTCCAAAGCAAAATTTATCCCAAACAAGCCCTAATGAATCTAAGGGAATAATCTTTTGGAATTTTTAATAATGGAGTACCGAAATGAGAATCGCGACACGGTTGCAGGGCAAGGATGCGAGATCAAGACGTCGTTCAGAGCTAATGTTGGCAATAGCCTATCATTTAACTTGGTTGAGATCCTTGCTAGTTCAAAGGGCTTATTCTTCCCTTCAAGTACTTCTTCTAAAATCTGAAAGATATATATATATAATGAGACAATTTAAAGAAATAAAAAAAAATAAAAAAGAGTTGAAAGGATGTTAAATTACCTGCTCAAAATTTCTCATGGTTGCAGCACAGAGGTAACCAGTGCTTCTAGTTGCATCAAATTCGTCACATAACTGGCCGACCTGCATACAGATGGTTAAGGGGTCAGCTATGGAAATTTTAAAAAATAACAAAAAAGGTGGCATTTACATACATACCACCCAATTCCTATATATTTACATACTAACACGTGAATTTTGCTTTTTACCATTCCACCACCCAAATTTTTTATATCACATAAAAATGCCACTATTTTAACTTTTAAAAACTGAAATACACATTTTTGCGCATGGGTAAGATGCCATATATGTAAGACATGAAGTTTGGGTGTTAGATATGCAAATGCACAAGAATTGAGTGGTATGTACGAAAATCTTCCAAAACAAGATAAATGGAAAAGGTTCAGGCAGGGAAAAAAAGAAGATAATTAAGATAATAACCAGAGTGAAATGCTAACTTCTTCGGGTTGTGTTGGGTCTGAATTGACTCCAAGTACTGGAATGGAATTATCAATTAAGTGGCTAGCTTGCAAAAGAGTTCCATCGCCGCCAACTGTGACCACGAGATCCACCCCACGAATTGGTTGTGAAATATTGTTTCTGAATAGAGGTTCCCAATCAACGTTTTTACGTCTAAGCACATCCTGGCAAAATTTAATACCTTCGTTGTGGACTCTACAGCGGTCGTCCAGATGATTTAAGATCTGCTGGGTTGGCAGGGAGAAAATTAGCTTCACAAATATATGAGCTATGCACAGCAAACAAATAGGATATAATAGTGATTATTTACTCAAAGCTCATGTAAAGGAACCCCTATCCGCGAGTTATGTAAGATAAAAGATTTGATTGTTGGATTTGATTAAGATTCATGGGCTTCTTACCAGCGGAGTTGGTCCCAGTTTAATTTGGAATGTGAATTACATTCATTGGGAGGTCAAAGTTTTATTTTAATAGGTTTGATGGTTTTGTGTCAACCCAAGTTAATGAGTATGGAGCTTGCATCCAATGGAAGACACATAGATGGGACTTGCAACCCGTAAAGATGATGATCCCGAACCAACTCTCTCCAAAAGAAAATAAAACGTCTAAATTGTCATTTTGAATTCGACAAAAGTAATAAGACTTACAACTCTATTTGTTTAGGAAACCTGATTGTAGTCTAGTGTAAGTTCTATTGCCTTGAATTTGAAGTGGCCAATGATGGTGTTGAGGTAAATATACATATATTAAAATCAATATTTAATGCTACTAAGTTTAATTAAAATTGACTAAGGTCAATTTAAAATTGGGGCATTTTCAAATTGCTTTTGACGCAACTGTCCAAAATGACTACTCCCGCTCGGTCCCATTTTTTAATCTAATTCCGACGAAACAGAAAGGAGGCAAGGGAGTTTCCCATCGTTTGCTCCCCGATACGAGAAAATTTTCCATAAGAAGTCCGAACGCAGCTCTGCGTGCGAACTTTCAATAATATGTCACCACGTGTGCTAATCACGGAGATTATTGTGGGGTAATTGAAGTGAAACCGCAGAGGTTATTGGAGGATTATTGAGAAGTTATTGCAAGAGTTAATGCAGTGAGTTATTGAAGTGGAACCGCGGAAATTATTGGAGGGTTATTGTGGAGGTTATTGCCGGGGGTTATTGAAGTGAAACCGCAGAGGTTATTGGCGGGTTATTGAGAGATTATTACGGCATTAATTCCTTAATGGGTCTAATGGCATGATGCAATTAATAAATAGACATGTTAGCTCCCCATGCTATCCCTCTTTGGCATTGGTAGCTTTCCAGATTCTTCTTCTGGTGTGTTTCAGTTCAAAGTTCTCGGGTAAAAAGAGAGAGAGAAAAAGAGAAGATGAGAGAGAAAGAGTGCTTTCTTCATTTCTTGTAATCGTCGGCGTGATCGCTTTGTGAATGTAGGTAATTTGTCAAATCACATAAATCTGTGTGTCCCGCTGTGTTTTATATTTTTCGATTTTTCTCGATCTGATTTTTTCGTTTTATTGTCATCGTTTTTCATAACTGCAGGTATAAGAGCTCAGTATCGAATATGAGGGAAAACGATGATCAGAGATGATGTGATGACATCGACGATCGAGAATTTTAATGACACAGATTTTGGTTATTGGATGATGCAGATAGATGACTACCTCTATAGAAAGAAACTTCATCTTTCATTACTGGAAAAACGACCGAAAAATATTGATTCCCTGTCATTGAATCAGACTTACGAGCTGACAAAACTTCCACCAGAGAGAAGACATTGCACAACAAGTGTGTGTACCGAGTGAAGACTGCACTTGATGACAGTAACAGATACAAGACTAGACTTGTTGAAAAGAGTTTTCAGCAGAGACAGAATATTGCCCATTCAGTGGGAGTTGTAAGCAGAAAAATGAGTAACCCAGGAAAGAGTTTGAAAGTGCAAAGCTATATTGACGATGATATGTCGACTAATGGTGTTACTTTTGAGAAACTGAAGTTGTGCTCGATTTTAGTTGGTCTTCTGGCATGAAGACCGAGGCTTTAAGTTGCAGAAGTGGAGGATGTCACGTTTGAAGAAAAAGGCGACGAAGCTAATGAATGATGCAGCTCGTGTATCAGTCTCCAAGTGGGAGATTTGTAGCGAATATGAAAACCGATCCACTGTTCAAATTGACATTTTCTCATATTTGGAAGCAAATTGATACTTGAAATTAATTGCTCTTAATTTTTTTTTATGATTTGTTACAGAAGAGAAAATGAAATAATTAATGGCTTTATTAATCATTTGATTAATTTCTTAATGGGTCTAATGACATGATGAAATTAATAAATAGGCATGCTAGCTCCACTTGCTATCCCTTTTCAGCATTGGTAGCTTTCCAGGTTCTTCTTCTGGTGTGTTTCGATTTGAAGCTCACGGGTAGAGAGAGAGAGAAGCGGAGGATGAGAGGAGAGAGAAGGAATACTTTATTGTAATAGTCGAGGAGATCGACGGGTGTTATTCCTCAAGCTAATAAAATTCTCTACAGCTCCATGGATGTAGGCAATTTGTTAAACCACGTAAATCTGTGTGTGTCGTTGTGTTTTATATTTTGCAATTTTTCTCGATCCGATTTTTTCGCTTTATTGTTATCGTTTTTCACAACAGGGATCTACCAGCGAAAGGTCCCAACAAAAAGATAATGTCGTTCTAGACTAGTCGCCACCTTCATGGCATGAATCTAGCATGAATCTGGGTAAATAATCTAACACCAGTCTAAGCCTTAAGTAAAATCACCGCACCATCACACTTACTCTTCTAATGTATAGTAATATTTCAACATTTTTCCATGCATGCTAGGCTTTGTTTGTGGGTTAAATATTATAATATTTGCTTTGATTATAATATTAAATTATTCCATAGATACAACTTTAATTTTTAACAACATACAAGAATTTCCACCATTGGTAGAAGAAAATAAAACCAATGTAATTTAAATTAGTTCCTTTTTTGACGACTTTGTAAATAAATATGAATAAAAACCATATAATTCATAGGATACAAGGGAAAAACTGTTCTCTCAAAATTTACAGTTTTTATGGTATCAAGCGAGGTTTCAAACCATAATACAAAATTTGGTGGAGATCATGGCATACCATGAAGGATCGAGAACTAAAGAGCTCTCCTTCACTGAGAAGTAAGACCTTCACTAACGTTGGCCATGAATCAAACATTTACCCCTTGTATTGAGGTCAATCCCTCAAAATCATTCAATAAAAAATTAATGAAATTAATTTTCGTGAATAGTTCCAATTTGAATAAGCATTGAATTAAAATTCTTGAGAAGCAGAGAACTCATTTCTCATTGCTTGGCTCATAAAATTCCAAAGGAATTCAGGATGCCATCCAAAGGATCTACCCTGACCTAAAAAGCACAGTCTAGTGCTTTAAAATTGCATTTAAAATCACAAATTTCCGTGACAAGTTGCCAACACTATCACTGAATATTACAACTCCTAAACTGAATTTTAAAAGGAAATGGCTATTCTTTGAAATCAAATGGAGTTGCTCAAACTAGATGAAGTTTGAGAAAAGCAGGGTGAAGGCTATATTTTTTCCTGAAGAGGATAGTCAAATCTTACCATATTTCATTTTCAATTCTATTTGCAATCACATGACCTCATCTTCTTTTAAATCATATCTTCAATAACCATCCAAAAGTTGATATACTCATATCTTGCCTAATCAGGTTGTGTCCTGCCTTTCTAAATGAACCAAACAATACTCTAAATTGACTGACCCTACCCTAAAGTAACCCTGCCAACTTAAACAACCCAATAAATCCAAACATATAAGCAACCAATATCATGAAACAAGATGGATGGATGAAATAAAATAAAATGAAGTGAAAAGATTGCCATGAATCCTGGATCTGGCAAATCACAACTTCATATTTATTCCGGCAAAAGCATGTCAATCATTCCTCGCCTTAGTACCTCCAAACTTCCAGATATATTTTAGAAAAACTATTTGAGTGTACCAAAAAAGGATTTGTGAAGAAAAGCTTCTACTGATGATGGCGTACACAATGTTTTTCTTCACCTTCATTCTCTTCATGGGTTAGTAATTCTGATGGATTTCCCTCATCTCTTCTTCTTAAGGTTGTATTTTCCATCAAAATAGATTTCACTGAATAAAAACTAAAGCAAAAGGCCATCCAATTCATCCTCTAATAGCATCCAAATTCTCTTAAGTATAAGACTTCATTGGGATGGTTTATGCTTTTCTACTTTGCTGTTAAAAGCTAGTTTCTCAAATGCAAGTCCTATTATGTTTTCCCAAAAGCAGCTTTTCTAACTCTAAATTTAGGAAAAAGGTGAAAAAGTTTACATACAAAAGGACTCTACTTTTGTTGGTGGCTTTTCCCAGAACAACGTTAAGTTTTTGTAGCCAGAAAAGCTTGAAGTTGAGGAGAATGGATTACATATTATTAGTCGCATACTTGTCAATGAAAATAATGCAATATAATGGAAAGAGTAACATAGAATTATAGTATATGGCATAGTGTGCACTAAGTTAAAAATAGAATAAATCATAAAAAAATAATAACTGCTTAAAATTCAACAGTATAAAAGATAAAGGGGCATTTACCTATGTATTTACAAATCTAACAGCTAGATTTTACTCTTTACATTTATACCAATCAAATCTTTCATATCAAATCAAAAATACCACCATTTTAACTTTTAGAGAGTGAAATACAAATAAGCTGGACCTAAATGAAGACTCGTTTTATTTTGCTTTAGAACTAAATTGAATGTTGCAAATTATTTTATACACAAGGTTCGTGCTTGCAAAGATACTCTTGCCAAAAAAAATTTAAGGAAAAAAAGACAGAAAAAAAACAAGCCTGTGAGCGCATAGATTGCCATGTTTTGCTCACATGTGCCTTATTGCACCATGAATGAGAGGACATCTTTATATGCTATTAGCTACAGTGCAAGCTGTTTTTGCCCTACAGCCGAGCTAGTTCAATCATGTCATAATTTCTTAAGCTTACAAATTGCTGAAAATCAAAGCCTCACGGGGCAAAAACAATCATCCTTAACCGATATTAACTCAAGAACAATGAATTACGAAGAACTTCTTATTTCCGCTGTAAATATTTTGTTTAGAAACAAAATGAGCCCGAATTTCCAATGAATGCAAACCCTAGCGTATGCTTCAGCTTGCTAGAAGGTACCATATGGTAAGTAAAGCTCGGGAAAGAAGAAAAATAATACGTGTGCGTTCACCGTTCGATGAAGAAAGGAGGAGGAATCCTTTGCTTTAGGCCTCGGAGGGTAGACGTCGAAGGGCTTCATCAGAAGCAGCACTCGCCGCCTAGCCATGGCTGTCGGCTGGACTATCAGCTGCAGACTGTAGGATTTAAGGGTTTGATTGCAAATATCTTTTTACTCATTTGTTGCTTTTGTTGCCAAAATCTTATTGCTCCGGATTTACTTGAAATAGTATTTAATAAATTTATTTTGAGAGTAGTTAACATCGGAAGTTTCATTATTCATATAAATATGATTACAACTATAATCATTGGGGAGGAATCAATGTACATTTTATTTGAGCTAGGAAAAGGAAGCTTTGACTCTAAAAAATGATTGAGAATAATTGAGGGGATTCATTTTTCTTTCATGTGTTTATTGTCTCAACTATATTTTCCCTCTTATCATCTCCCCTTTCCCTTTCACCCTGCCCTGCCCCTGCAACACATACATGCACCCTTCCTATGTTTCTTGGCAATGGCATCATTATTGGAGTTAGGACATGACTTACAACTGCTGAGGATGAAACACGGTGTCTAGAGCGTTAGGCAATCAAAAAGAGTAGGTTGGTTCTGTTGAATGCAGAGTCTCAAAATGTCAATGTTGAACAGACAAAAGTAAGAAGAACAGAAGTCGAGAAGTACTAGAATGAATGTTGACTTACAAGGGATTATGGCATGTCATACCATTTAAGGGTAAGGTATGAATATGATTTGTTAAGGCACAACATGATGTATAATATTTATGACATCAGAGAGATGGCCTGGATCATACCAAAACTAACATGGGTTGGACCAATATACTATGTAATTTGGTGGATAGTTATGTTACAAATACACCACAATGTAGTTGTTATGACCAAAGTTTTGTAACCAGTTTTTTTCATATATTCAAAAAAAGGGTGGATACAAATATCTTTTTTCTGATAAAAAAGATGGAGATGGGAGAAAAGTTCTTGTTTCACAGGACCTTAGAGAGTGGCCGACCCTTCTTCACTGCCCAAATTATTCTCTCCGTTAGAACTTTCAACCGGCTCATCTTGGTCAGAGTGGATAACTCATTATAGTCAAAGAACATAGAATCGACCAGGCCATGATAAATGAATTACTAAATATATCCTAATCGACCCCAAGTTTAAGGCCGCTACGATATTGAGGGATTCCTTATTGGCCCTGATGGAATCGTTGAACTTGAGCTCCCACATGTTTCGATCTTCATGGGTCCTTTTTAGATCAGCCTCCAACAAGGTATATTTCTTCTTAGCTCTTTCCAGTGACCGATTCAGATCGATCAAGGCTAACCCTAGAAAATGGGCAGTTTGCACCGCCATCAACTACCATAGATCCACATTTTGGAGAAGCACTTTTCAACAAAAGCGTCTCATAGTATGGTTGAGTCCCTCGAACCGTAACAGGTTCAACAAAGTTGGGGGCAGTTCCCTGTTGTTGTTCGTCTATGGGTATCAGTCTAAAAACTGATCCAGCAGAAGGAACCGCTTATCGGCCCCTTGACATATCATTCTGGCACTCCTGCGCATGGCCTCCCACAGGAAGGCCCTCTTCTTTCTCTTAAACAAAGGGGGAGGGGTGGGACATCTGCTTCCTCCATCGGCTCCTTTCCTCACCGACCAAACTCTATTCCCTCAAGCGAAGGTGAGACCTGACCTCTAAAGGATGAAATTACTCTGTCAAGGAGCTAGACATGACAGACGAGGAGGAATGGCTGGCCTTGTCCCTCTCAGACAATTGGATGAATGAAGGACCCCTGATCTGGGAATCCGTCAGAGCGACGACAATTGGTGACGTGTCAGTCTGCGCGTCAGCTCTAGAAGAAGAGGGAGTTGTAGCTGCAATATCTTCTGGAGCTCCCTTAGAAGCAAACACTCCTCTGTCACCTTCCTCTGCATCGACAATATGAAAAGCATGTTTTTAAGGAATAATAGTGACCTTGTTAGTCATTGTGTCTCGTCTGACAACAATAGTTTCAAACACGGAGAAGTTGTTCCTTGAGGTCCCACCGTTAGGAAGCAGATCCTCCACTTCTACAGAGTTACCTAGTGTCAAGGGACGCTTCTACTTCTAAAGTTTAACGGTGAGCTTCTCCTTCACTGCCTTCACTCATATATGTTCATTGACATCAGAGAGGCGCCACATTTCCTCCATCATCTTGTCAGTCAGCACACGGGTAACCTTTGCCACAGCGGTGTATTGGGGGACCCAGATGTAACGACCAGTCAACATTGCCTGACAGACCTTCCATGCTCTCTGAAATAGGACTTCAGCCTGTTCACTGCTCTCTCTGACGGATTGGTTCGGATTACCAGATGCTGGAATAAGAGCTGACAAAAAAATCATTCTTCCAGTACTTTATTTTATTCTTTGCTCCAAGCAAGTGAAACTTTTTGCCTCTTGAGAACATGACAAATCCCTTATTATCGACCTTAAATAAAGAGAAATGTGTGAATAGTTCAATCACCAGGAGATGTGCTCCCGATGACTATAGAGGATGAAGGTCATCACATCAGCTAGGAGTTCAATAGTATCTGTGCTGAAATAACCCCACATGTTTTGAAGGCGCTCTAGAGCTCACCGCATAGAGGCAATCAGAGGTAATATTTGAATTGGACCCTACAAAAGACCAGATTGTTCCCCGTCAAGTCAGTTTCTTGATTCACTTCCGAAAACTTTCGAAGCGTGGCGCTGTCATCCAACACATATTTCATATGCAACCCCTTCACTCTGCTTTCCGTAAAAAAACGAGTGATGAACACCCCTGATGGAGTCGAAGAGGGTTGGGGAGTACTTTGGGGTGATTTTAATAAATGAGAGAAGAAGGAAAATCAAAAGCTCGGAGGCAAAAATTAGAATACGTAAATTCAGAAACAACGGTTTTGTGCCCTATTTATAGAGCGAACAAGTAAAATGAAGTGTTGTGTTCTGATGAGGGTCACACCAAATGTCTTTTAAAATTTATTCAAATGTCATTTCATTTTGAATGTCTCAGTTGGGACATATCCCTTATGCATTAGTCTTCAAAGGACTATCGCCCCATCTTTCCTAATATGCTCTAATAGGTCAGCCTTGCATTGGAACTTGCATATGTCAGTCGACTCGTGAAGTGCTCCCAACTCGTGCAACACCTCGTCTAGCCCTTTCTGTAAAGTGGCAAACTTCACCCGCAGGGCCACTACCTCCGAGCTTTGGGTTGTCGGAGGAGCTGGTAGCTTCTGCACTAGACCTATGATTGACCCTCTGGTCGCCCCAATTGAGCGGCCAGTAACGTTTGAATGAAATCCCACAAAATCATAAGGGAGCTTCCGCTAGTCATATGGAGCCTTATGAGAAGTCGACATAAGGGGACCAAACAAAAACATAAGTTTGGGTTGCAGGCACTCTCCTTCACTTTTCAAGGTTGAAAGCATGACAATCACCCTCTGAGGCTCGACCAAAACATTAAAGACAGACTCGGTTGCATCCTTTAGCAGTCCTCCGTCCAAGTGTCCTTCCGAACCAACAGACTCACCTGCATCAACGTGATAAATAACTAAATTAATTAATTAAAAAAATTTACATACCCATAAAACTATCCATCAAAGAAAAAATGTGGAAAGACTTTTCTCCCCCTAATAACAGGTACCTCAACCTTCTTATAGTAGCGGTAGAAGAAAGATGCTAATCTCCGCCCACTCTAACCTCTTTCCACCCTCTTCGGTGTCTTTAGTCAGATGGGCTTTCTGACCCTCACAACTCACAACTGTATCGGGTTGAGGGTCCACGGTCTCATGAATAGGGACTCTCGATGCCTATTCCTTCAGATCCCTGACGAGTTAATTCGATCAGCCGACACAAGTTCGACCATCGACCATTTCCTTTTCTTAATTCTATTCTTCTTTTCCAAATTCGGTAGTTTGCAGCCTACCTTCGCTAGAATTTTGGGGCCCAAAACAGTCCGGCTTAAACCTTCGACCATGGTCCAACTCAATTTTTCAAGGCAGAATAATGGCAACATATGCGATGTCTATCCTATGACTCTATTTATAGAGCATTCTGGGCACATAATCCAAGGAGATTTAATTATTAAATTGATTTTTTTTATTATAGTCCCATTGAACACTAATAATTTCCATGTCCTTATTGTAGATGTAGTTTTCAATAAGCAAAAAAAAAAGGAACTGTTATGTAAAACTGTCAGCATGAATCACAAGCAGTCGAACGACTTGGATGACAGTCACACAATTAGGGCATACTACCGTCATACAAGCGACCACGTCATTATAATCGACCGACACACTTTTGCGAGAAATTTAATAGGCTGATCGAGCCCACAGTCTCAACCGACTAAGACACATTCGACAACCTTTGATCGCAAGCTAGTCATTGCATTCTATGAGGCCTCAACTGATCGATATTTACTTCGAAAGGCAGGGACACCATTCAGCCGGTCGTCTCGACTGACCGAATTCAAGCTGGCCGGCCAACAAATTATCATCATATTATAATTCAAATTATAAACATATATTTTATAAAATCTATACGATTAATTACAACATCAATTGTATTAAGAATGATTTCCATAACTTTTCCATCATTTTTGTAATTGTACAAATATGCCCTTATAAATACGAGGTAAGAGGACAAATAAAAGGGTTGCTCCCCCTTCTCCCTACAGTGAAGTTTAATTTATCACCTACTTCCTCTTTCCTCCATCTAACTCATCTCTGGAGGCTTGTTTATTAAGGACAATTTAAGATTCAATAGACATGTCAAACAATTCAATAAGCATTCAAGTCAAACATAAACAATTTTTTGAGTTTGATTAATGAGCCGAACACGAACATATATTTGTTTATTGGCATTCGGCTTAATTTGACTTGAAATAATTAAATAAAAATATTTATTTATACCCTTTTTATATTATTTTTAAATGTATTTGGATAATAAAACTATATAAAATATAAGAAGGTGTTAGATACGTAAGCATAAAGAAATTGTTGGCATGCATGTAAATTTCTTTAAAATATAGCTGATCCTCTTGTACTGCATTCCTTAATAGGAGTTAAATATGTAAATACACATGATTTGATTAATTTGTATATAAATGCTCCTTAAAAAGCTAAAAAACCCGCGCTACTGTAATTTAAATGCACATGCTTAGACTGACATGCATGTAAGGGTCCGTTTTGGGCAGCTTAAAAGTGTGGGTGGCGTTTTGAAAACGCTGCTGTACCGTTTAGTTCGCATGTTTTGCCAGCTCATCTGAAACTGCATTTGGTTTTTTATACTAAACGCTGGCCGCGGGTCAACCTCTGCGGCCGGTCTGCGGGCTGCGTTTTCAGGATAAGCAGCTTATCCTGAAACGCACAAGCTGTCTCAAACGGACCCTGAGTTGGGGTAAATATATTATATTATAAATAATTGAAATTTTTAATTAAATTTTTTTAACATCATAATTCAATATAAATAATTAAAAAAATTAAATCAAGCATGTTTAATATGAATATTAAAATAACATCAATCAAAACCTAATATTTTAATATTTAACAAGTAGATGCAAATAAAATGAAAATTTTTAAAAAATATGGACACATAATTAGCCATTTTTTAAATAATGACATATTATCAATTATTTTTAAAAAGAAATGCACATTGCCACAAATCAGATGAATAAATGAATGAATCCAACTCTTGAATTAGTTGAGTAAGAAATCAGCTTATATGGATGGTAGAGATGCAACTGAGGCCAAGTGGAGCGAGCCCTTAAGGGAGTCAATTGTCGGTCGGTAGCATAATCGAAAGGTCGAGATCGTCAGTTTATGTCGAAAGCATGATTGTCGGTTAGCCGTCCATTAATTGTTGGTTAAACACCTGACAAATACAAATCGTCAGTCCATGCCGAAAGAAAATAATAATAAAAAAAAACATCGGGTACTCTCAGTTAAACTCATAGGTTTTATAACCAAAGTTATATTTTGATGTTGTTTAATTCATAATAGTATTTGGTTTCATTAAGATTAAATTCAATTTTATGTGTTCGATATATTTGGCATGATATTTTAAAATTCAACGACAATTAATTTGCAAAGAATTTAACATGAAAAACAATACTAACATCATAATAATTTATGACATGCTAAAAAAATGAATGTGCTATGATAAGTTTCAAAAATAAAATTAATTGCTGTTTGGATAAACTATTGATAAGCTGATTAAAAATAATCTGTTGATAAACTAGATGCGGTAGCTATTATAATTTTTTATTTTTTTGAAAAAGTCAGAATGCAGCCAGAAAGTTGTCACTGCACCTAAGTATGTGTAGTGTGAAAACGCTGTTTTCAACGTTTTGAAAACACATAAGCTGTCAAAACGCAGTTTACCCAAACAAGTCAGTTGGGTTTTCAAAACGCCACCACACCAAATAAACTGCCTCAAAGGGAAGTGAATAAAAGTTACAAAGCACTAGAGCAAACATTGATCTTATATTTGCAAAATATTACTGTCAATGTTGCTCCCCCTCACCAATTTCATGGTACATTATGTGGCACCGAATAACCTCAAACAAATTAAAGAAAATCCAATAAAAAATAGCATAAAGAAACTAATGTTAACTTTACAATCAAAATTTTTATTTAGCCTTAAAAAAATTGCACCTCATCAAACCCAATGAATAAAGAAATAATTAAAATAGTCACAATTTAACTTAGTTTGCAATTTTAAATTTTAGAATTAACATTTATTTTTAGATCTCGTTTGGGCAGTTTATTTGGAGCTGTGCGTTTTGAAAACACACCCAGACCCATTTGGGTAAACTACGTTTTGATAGTTTTTTCAATATCAGTATTTTCATATCGTTTCTGGCTAGATGCGGTGGTACCTTTCTAGCTACGGCTGTAGATTTACGGCTAATTTTTCTAAAAAATATATATAATAGCCATTACAACATATTGAAAGCAGATTTATGGTGCGTTTTAGGATAAGCTGTCCGTGGGGTTTGACCAACAACCTGCGTTTAATGTAAAAATAGAACAGTGTTTTCAGATAAACGGATAAACACGTGATCCAAACGGCAACACAGTGTTTTCAAAAATGCCCCAAACTACAAGTTGTCCCAAACGGGCTATAATTAATTAGGGTTTAGGGTTCAGCTTATTATTAATAAACTGAAACATATGCTTAATTAAAAAGTAACGGGCCCACACTTAGAAAAAAATATATATATATTGGGAGGTGCAATACTGCAAGCACACTAAGCAGGCCTTCGATCGTGGCATATCGACACAAAGGCTTCTATCGTGGCATACCGAAACCCTAGCGACACGATTTCGATTTCCTTGCACCATCAGCACCACGTACCTGAAGTAAAAACAGAAGCCATCGACGATGGGATCGCCGGAGGAGACGTCGACGCCGGCGAAATCCCCCAATTCGACGCCCTTTTCCACCACCGCAACTCCTCCGCCGGCGTACAACGCCGACTGGGCTGCTTCGGTGCAAGCGTTCTATAGCGGAGGCGCAGCCGCTCCTACGGCCTTTTTCCCGCCCGTTTGGGGAGGCCAGGTTGCCGGATCTCGATCGTCTTTTGTTAATCGATACTGTTCTTCGGACTAAGTGATAGCTGAAACTTTCCCCGTTTCATTTGCAGCATCTTATGTCTCCTTACGCTACGCCTATTGCCTACTCGCCGATGTACGCTCCTGGTGCTGTCTATGCTCATCCTTCCATGACTCCGGTAGTTATGGTTGATAGATGGTGCATTGGTAGCTTTTGAGAGTAGCTTGGTGTGATATATGTCTGTTTATTTGTGCAGGGCATGGGCTATCCAAATGTAGAGACGGGGAACATTAAGTCCAAGGGAGCTTTGTTGAAGTTTGGGGAAGGAGGAAAGACGGCATCTGGGTCAGGGGAGGAGGAAAATTCGCAGAGGTATGAATAATTCGGGTACCTTGGTCTTTGTAGGACTTTGTTTCTTTGATTTTGGCTTGGGGTTTAGATTTTGTTGCTGATTTTTGGGTTGGTTTTGTTTGGAATAGGAGCAGCGGAGGCAGTGCATCGGAGGGCTCTTCTGATACTGGGAATGAGAGCGCTGGGCCGCAGGTATTTTTTGTTTTTTGGCGGCAGTTACATACATACCACTCAATCCCTATGAATTTACATACCTAACACCTAAACTTTGCTTTATATATTTAAAGCACCCAAATTTTTATTTCACATGAGAAAAATCACCTTTTTAACTTCTACCAAGGGAAGTATACCTCGGGAAAGCTTAGGTGTTAGATATTTAAATGCATAAAAATTGAGTGGTATGTACATAAATCTTCCTTTTAGTTTTTGTTTTGCGTTAAAATGTACAAGCGTTGATCTGCATCGTTGCATTATTTTCATTTGGCTTAAGTATTTGCACTAACTAGACCAAAAAGACTTGATCTTTTTTGAATTGCGAATAAATTCCTGCATTTCTATTCGCCATTTCCTTATGATGAATTAGAGCTCTTACGAGAAAACTCAGGGTTGACATAACTTTTCATTAGTCTTGCTAGCTTAGATGGACTATGTATGGCATTAGCTTACATTATTATGGAGCAACTTTATGTATCTCCTCTCTTTACATATGTTGTATTCAGGAAAATTCTAAAAAGAGATCTATTGGAGATGCTTTTCATGAGGGTGAGTTTTCTGTTAATTTTGCATGCATTTTGCATTTAGATACACATCATTCATAAATATTTATTTTCAATATTCATTCAGGAGAAGCTTCAAATCCTGCTATTGCTACCCCGAGGAAGCGAGCTCCAAAACTTCCAGTTTCTGCTCCTGGGAGAACAACGTTGCCTGGCCCTACAACTAACTTGAATATTGGGATGGATATATGGAATCCACCTCATGCTGGTGCCGCCCCTTTGAAGGTTAGGCCTAATGCTGTTATTGCAACAGCAGCAGCTGGAGCTAATGTTTTGATGGTTGACAATCAATGGGCTCAGGTGCTTCTGGGCATCGATGGTCCTATTCATACATTTATGCTCTAACATGAGCTGTTTATTATTCTTTTTTTTACATTTTAGTTATGTATTGCTCATAGCAGGATGATCGTGAATTGAAGAGGGAGAGAAGGAAGCAATCCAATAGGGAGTCTGCTAGAAGGTCGAGATTGCGTAAGCAGGTATGTTGGGATTCTAAACATCTAATGGGATTTTGCCTAAATTCTCTTATGCATTTATTTTGATAGGTTCGCTAAAGAAATGTTAATGTTTATGAGAACATTTTTCATGTTTATTAGTTAAGACAACATTTGTGAAGATATTTGAGGGTACTTGCATGTTATTGGGAATTAGTCAGTCAGCAATTGCTTCACAATGATAGAGAAGGTTTGGATTTCTATATTATTTTTATTTTTCTTTTTTTTCTTTGTGGAGGCTGGTTGAATCTCACTAGCAAGGTTTATTGCATCTTCTGTACAGTCTCTAGTGTTTACTTCAAAAATATGCTCTATGTACAAGGAAACTTACTAAAAATTAGATGAGAATAATGACATTATTTTGAATTGGGGCGCTATTCACAATCGTTAGATTTTTACCAAACTATTTAATATTATATAATACACTAGAAATTTTCCCTTCCATAAATTTATATACTTAATAATAGTTTAATATTGTGTATATTTAAGTTTAACAATCATATTTATAAAAGTTTTAATAAATTTAAGGAGAAAAAATTTAAACTTAAACCTTCAATTTTTTGTTTTTTATTGTCACCCCTCTTCTTAAATTTTAGTTCGGACACTAGTTGAGACTAATCTTCTGGAAGCCCAATGAATTACTTAAATCGTTTGATTTCCATTTTTGCTCCAGCCAAGATGTGGAGTGTGATGAGGTGGATAGGTGAGCGGTTTATATACAACACATAAAAACTTACAGTACCCCCTAAATGCTGAAACGTGATGTATGCTTCAATGCTAACCTTATCATGCAACATTCTGTTAGAGCTTCACTTGAAAACAAGTACAATAGATTAGAAAAAATACTCTTTAATTAGAGGTAAGAGTAACTTGAGTTTTCTGATGCTATGATTTTTGTGTGTACTGATCTATTTGCAAAAATAGTTTCTTTTCATTTTATTTTTTCTAAGTATGGTTGATGATTATGAATTATAAAGTACGGACCAAATTTAATTGGGATTGAGGTGGGCCAAAGAAATTTTGGCAGAATATGTTTAGCCAAAAAAATTTAGCAATCATTTTGCCACAAGTGGAAAATGTAGATTCTTCAAGATGATATCAAATAGTTGGGAAAAGGTAAAGCTTTGATAGAGGATGACTTATATCAAATTTATCACACATAAATAAGCTTGTGAGAACTGGACTGGATATCGAATCAGAAGAATAAAGGGTTAAAGATTTGAAGGTTGAACCAGTGATGAAGCACATGATGTAGTAAATACTAAAAAATATTTAAATATGATGAAAATGATATAATAATTATGCATTTATATATAACTGAAAAGAAATATTTTATGAAATATAAATCATTTGCAAAAATATTTGATTTTTAAACCATTGAATCCCGTAGCCTGGTGAGAAATATGAATCCTCCTAAGAACTAAGAACTTCTTTATTTTTTTATCTTTTTTTTCCCCTACATTTCTCTGTATTTTCTTTGTTGGAAGAATGACTTTATAGTTCCTTAATGTGTAGCCTATTAATATTATCCCTAAAAATTACTTTTTTGCTACATCTTTTTCTTATAGAGTTTATTTACAATATCATATAAAATGACGAGAGCATAGAAAATATCATTTCAAGTTACTAAATTTGACGAAGAGGGCATCTTCATGTAAGAGAGCATCGTGAAAATATGAAATAGATATAGCATTTAATTACTTAACACAAATTTATTACAAGTAGATAAAGAATTGTTGGTAAAAAATTACCTTATAGATCTTTAAAATTTTAATATTCAATTTCTTCACAAACTAAAAGACAATTTGTTAAGCATGGGATGATGAATAATACAATCTAAAAGTTCATATGAAAGCCAGAGCATGTCCCTATGATTTGTTCATGAATTCTAAACTAAATAAAATTTATCATTAATCTTAAGATTTAATACTAATTCATGCTGTATGAGAACTAGATGGTGAATTATTATTTTGCAAACTTTTATAGAAACTATATTTATTTTAAATTATAACATATCAATAAATTTTATTTGCGATTGTGCCATCAAATATAATTTATTCTTATTAAATTATATATATATATATATATAGAATTAAATTTATTTAATAAATAGAAATATAATATTAAACAATCCATTAAATATAAATTTATTTAAAACACAACAAAAATTTGAAAGATTTCTTTTAATGAGAAAATTAGAATATTTAACATTGGATTAAGATTAGTTTAAAACCTTTTAATAATTACAAAATAAAAGTTGTTAATAAATAAAGCAGTTATTAGTTAGTTTAATTATGTAAAATTTAAAATTTACAATTATTTTTATAGTATTATATATGTATATATACTATAATATCACTATTTTAAAAAATATTCAAATAATTATAACTTATTTTGAGTTTTAGTTTTGTTTTAATATTATATATAAAAGTTTTAAAGATTGTTTGGCTTTTGCGTGTTGGATCCAACAACCCAACCCAACCTACATAAGCTCACTTCTCAATTCTACAATTATTTATAAAGTTTATTTAGTTCCACACTCCCACATAGTAGGGGGAAAATTAGCATTCTAAAGCTTAAATAGAAAAGAAAGAGCCTCAAACTTAAAAGGTA
The DNA here is from genome assembly GCA_003013225.1 of Phalaenopsis aphrodite. Lineage (NCBI taxonomy): Eukaryota > Viridiplantae > Streptophyta > Magnoliopsida > Asparagales > Orchidaceae > Phalaenopsis > Phalaenopsis aphrodite. The sequence goes on along the minus strand of NEWO01000360.1, from coordinate 73,258 downwards.
TCTCTATTTGTATCATAAGTTTTTGTCATCATATTTTATTTTCTTAAAAAATTAAAGATTATAATATTATATTTTAATCACTAATTGGTGTTAATTAGCCAAACTGGGTGGTTTTACAAAATCGGGACAGATTCGACTGACCATAGATTGGAATTTTTTATGTAACATTATATAAACAAGTAAGCAAGTAAAAGGATGCGCACACACTCATAATTTGTGCTAGACAATGACATAAAAAGTCTTTTGAAGTTTGATGAGTGTGTCACAATAAATCTCCTTCTTCAAATATAATTTTTAGTTTAGGCTTTGTGATTTTGTTCTTTATGAGCAACTTCCTCAAATGGTAACAAACCTTAGGGGAGTGCTTCCACATGGTATGCTTAGTTTTGGAAATTTGATGAAACATTTTACTTAAAAAAAAAAAAATCAATATTTTAAGGTTAGGTCATTTACATACAATGCACCCAAAACATTGCTATTTACAAAACCACCTGCTTGCATTTTTAATTTTTTTTAAGATTATCACTCAAATATTAAAATTTACAATAAAACACATATTTTTTTTTTTTTATTTTTATCAAATTCCTAATGATTGGATCATGACGTGTGTAAAGATATGCAGAGGTGTCAAATTGGGTTCAATTTTGACTCAAAATTGTTTGACCTAAACTCGACCCAAATATTAAATAAGCTAGAAAATCTAATCTAAAGCCTGATTAGCCTATATGCTAACTAACCCAAACCCGACCAACGTAACCCATTTAACATATGCATAATATGATGTAAAGTTTGACGATGAAGGTGAAGGTGAAGGTGAAGGTGAAGGTGAAGGTGAAGGTGAAGGTGAAGTCGAGACCGAAAAGACTGAAACGGTATGTTTCAGTTTTAAGTTTTGAAAATAATAATCCCCGTCTCGCTAAAATTACTCGGTAGATAATATATATACCCACTATCTAATACAAGCCACATAATAAAAGTAAACATGGTTAACTAATGAATTAAGTAGTGCTTAATGTGATTAAGTAATTGTTAGTGTATAATAGTAAGTATGGCATAATAAAAGTATAAGTAATATAATTAACTGCATTAGATCTTTCCGCTACAAAAGAACCCTACTCGAGTTCAGAAATTCGCTTCAAATGCTGACAAAGCTATATTGATCCATGTGAGATGATTATACCGCTCGTCAACCTGGTCATAGGAAACAAGGTTGGACCAAAGAGAAGCACAAATAATAGTTGCAACATCCATTAACCACATATAGGCGGTTGAAATGTCTAGAATTGGCCTAATTGGAGAATAAAAGAGAACGTCCATGTTTCCACCATTAGCGAAAGATTTCCTAATATTATCTCCCAAAGATTTTGGTACCATTATGACTGAATTGTTATGCTATTGATAGATTCATTTCCAATGCAAACCATCTCATACAGTTTTTCATCATCGTTAGCCACCAGTAAGCTTGCTACACCTGCAGAATGTGTAACTTTTGCCTTCTCGGTGAAGTCACTTCACCGCGCATGACCAATGTGATAGAATTAGATAAATTTGCGTTTGGATGATCAAAGCCCTAGTACAAATACGTTGTCTCAGATTAGAAGCTTTTGGTCCCACACTCCATCACATGTGATGTGAACTAGAAATGTTAAAATGCAACTTTAAATTATGACTCAATGTTTTTGCCTTCATAGTTCGGCGTTGTTTCTCTATTGTTTCCAACTTTAAATTATGACTCACTGTCTTCTGTTTCACTGCAGACATTTACAAATCCAACCATGTTTCCTTCCAACATCAAGACTCGTTCATGAATTAGTTTCCTCTCATCTATAGTAGTTATAGCAGTCATCTCAGCATGGTTCAGTTTATGCTTCCAATTTTTTTATGGAAATTGGCATTTATTTACAGATTTCCCTGAATTGTGAGACTGAATAATAACTTTTCTGTGAGTGATAGACAAATATTTGGCAAATTCACTAACATCCTCTTTCTCTACCTCACCGTGAAGAGAAGCTGGCGATCTCATGTCCAGGCTAGAACAGACATCTTCCAGTTCGGAATCAATATACAATAAATCAAAACTTTTGATTGGGGGTTCCTGGGCAGCATCACTGCATGCAGATAGAAGCCTCCTGGTTTCTCTCTATGATGAAGCAATCTTGAACCCTTGAGCTTGATTACGAGCTTCCAACTTTATTATATTAAAATGCAGAGATATACCAAAATGGAGCATGCAAACAAACTCATCCTTTGCTGCCTGTAAAACTTGCAAGGTACGTTTGATATGATTATTCACATAACTAGCAAGACCTTTAAGTTTAGCCTCCTCCTTCGTCATAAGTATCTGGAGCCTTCTGATTTCTGAAAGAAGCTCGACTGACTGGATTTCTTAATCAACCCAAGCTTTGGCGAGCTGCTCCATGCAGTCAGCATTAAGTGCAACAACTTCTATAGATAATAATGCATCTTCCCAAGATTTCATGGTTGCATAAACATCAGCTAACATTTTATAATTCAAAGCATCACCAATTTTTACTTTCTCAGCATTTGCAATTTATGTTCAATGATCTGCCTAGTAATCCAGTCGGCCTTCCTTTCTATAGGAGCTCCACAGATTTTATAGGTTTGGACAACAAGATCATTTATAGAATAATTTTTAAATTTTCCATTGCTTTCATTCAGCCAATGTTCACTTTGCTCTTTTTCATCTTTCAAGGAAGCAACATTATCTTAAACTTTAGAACCTGTTATGGGAAAGCAGAAAAACTTTTATTCTGTTCCCTGTATTCACAGACTTTAAATTTCTGAAGTTGTAACTCTGCCTTTAGCTTTTCATTTTCAGAATTTTTCTTTCAACTTTGAATGATGAAAAAATCTTTTCCAGAGCTTTCACAGGATTTGAAAGTACATTAGCTAACTTGGTTGCTGAATTCAGCCCTCTCTGTTATTTCCAACCTTTGTTACCAGAACTTCTGTTTTCTGGGTTTCCTCTGATTTATTAGTGGACCCTACATCCTCATTAGGAAGTTCTAGAATTGGATTAACAAAAAAGAGCATCTGCAACCGAGATGTTTCCTATTTCAGTATCAAACACAGATTCAACTTCTTTGTTCACATGCTCAGTGACTGCATACTCAATAGCGTCACATTTTCACACTTGACTTCCAATTCTGTATTCCTATACACTGTTATGGATGATGATGACTGAGCAATGAAGTGAAATTCCTTGACTGTAGTGCAATTGGAGAGGTTCAATGATTTTTGGATACAATGATTACTTAAGAGCTCGACAGAAGAAATTGTTCTCCTAATAGTTATACAGCCGTTTCATCTCCGATCAAGTTTAGATTTCGCCATGATCCTCGTGACGATGAACTTCGGTTAAGTAATTCCACCTAGTGGCCGCACACACATTTAACTTGCGAATAGCTAAGTCAATTTGTTTCTCTTGAAAATATCCTTGTAATCAAAGTAGTTTTCTAATTTTTGCTCCTAATCGAGATAATCTTTGATGTGGGGATCACTATCAAAACAAGGAACATTAGATTTAGTTTCAAACCTACTTGGACTATAGATATAAGAAATCAAGTGGGGCAGAGAGATGATACAAGCATACTAGAGATGAGGATAATGCTCGCCACCGGATACAGAAAGCTATCCTTTAGCCAGTTTGTCGGATCGATGTGAACACTGCAGATCTTGACTCCCTGCAACGATGGCATGGATGATATGCGGTGTGGTTACCGGATAAAAGGTGGTGCTATTTTTGAAATAATGGATTTCTCGTCACCCCCTCTCGAACAAACGATCGAAACCCACATCTAGGGTATTCGGTGTTCGTACGTAGGCGGTGCGTGTGTTCTGAAATTCAACAAGCTTTGATCATCGCCACAGGCTGGGTTGCCTTGCGCCTTTTCGTTGCCATCAGCTCCGATACCATTATGATATAAAGAATCAATGATGACGGCGAAAAACGAGAAGTCAGACCGAAAGATTGAAACAATAAGCTTCAATTTTAAGTTTTGAAAATAATAAACTCGGTCTCCCTAGAACTACTCGGTGGATAATATATCCCCACTATCTAATGCAAGCCACATAATAAAAGTAAACATGATTAGCTAAGGAACTAAGTAGTGCTTAATGTAATTAATTAATTATTAAGTATAAAGTAAGTATGGTGTAATAAATGTAAAACTAATAGATTTAGATGCATGATAATAGCTATTTAGGTCAAGTTTGAGTCAATTTGAGTTTAAATTTGTGTTGATTTTGAGTTGTTGAGCTAATTTCGGGTTGGCGGGTCAAACCCAAACTCCATTAAAAAAATAAACGTGTTGGGATTTTTTATTTAATTGGGTCAACCCAAACACTACTTTTTCTGATCAGGTTCAACTTGAGCTAACATGTCAGATCAATTTCTCTTAATATATGGGTTTGTTAGTTAAAAAAAAATGACCAGGGTGTTTAATTTTTAAATAATAATATTTCGGGCGTTATGTATATGAGTATCCCCTAAAATTTTATATTTCTATATTTAAGAGATGTTACAATCTCCTCATTAAATTATTGAGTTTTCTTAGTTATATTTAATTTAAAATTTGAAACACTATTACTGTAGTAGTTGATGTTTTGTCAAGAAATTTAAAATCATGTATTCTCGTGTTGAAGCTTTTCTATTATGAGTGATGTCCTTGGAAATTTGCATAAGAAAGCTAATAGGTCCAAAAAAGAAAATCACTTGATCAAACACAAATCTCGATGCATTTTGAAATTGGATAACTTCTAAAATCAATCACATAATCGCCAGAGTTTGAATTTAAGAAAAGTTATGGCCGAAATGAATGCCTTGACATAACAAGCTAAATGTTATTAGAAGTGATCTAATTTGACCCAAACGAGCCTAAATTAAGTATTTGGGCATAATTGAAAACTTTATGACACAAATTAAATAATTAAATGATCTCAAAATCTAGCATAATTATCATTTAATTGAGCGCGTGAACAAAAGATAAATTCAACAAGCCCAAAGCTGCTTAATTTGACATTATTTAGACACTCAAATACTCAACAAAATTAAGGCTCAATCTATAAAAAGATATCTTGTTATTTAGGTTTACAGGGATAATAATTAAAGGTTTGTTTTGCGTGGCATTATTCGCGTAGATCGTCTTGAAAATGTTGTTTCGTGTGTTTGGTAAATACGTTGCGGCGACGTCCTTAAAAAAATTTGATAAAATTGGACCGCGAGTTTGACTCCGCAACCCGTGTTTCTGGCTTGCTATTTACCCACTCCACGCCACCCCCCTTGTCCCTCTTCTCTCGTTTCTTCTATCCCTCTCGACCCAACTCCCTCTCTTGCGATTCTTTTGCCCTAGGTACCTCTCTCTCTTGGATTCGTGGTTGTGATGGCTAGGCACTGCTTCCAGTTGGCTATTGTTGGTTGCGAGTGGTTGTTTCAGTGACCCTCACATTCTTCTCCCTCTCTTTTCTTTCACTTGATTTTTGGTGATTTTGTGCACTCTGTGCTCTGTGTGGTGGATTACTTTCTTCGGTTGATGATTATTGCGGTGATGTTTGTATTCCTCTTTCCCTCTCCCGTTTCTTCTTTGGCTCTGTTTGTTCGTTGTGTGCAGTATTTCTTTTTTTACCTCTCTTCTTTTTTTCTTCACCCTCTGCAATATCTCTCTTCTCTGTGTGGTTGTGCGTTATGCTTGCTGGTTTCTTCTTTTTGATATCTTTGTTTGCTCGGTTTGATGGTTTTCGGTTTGATATGTTTGATTTGGTGGTTTTGATGATTTTGATGATTCATGTTGCATGCATAATGGCTTTAGTTATGCTTTTGTTGCACCGTGAATTGCGATTTCAGTTGGCAATGTTGCTCAATTGGTGCTTTGCGGTGAGCTTTGGATTTTTGATGATTTTGCTGTTAGCAATTCTTCGACTGCTCTGTATGTGGTATGTTCAGTTTGTGGATTTGATCTATTTGTTTTAGTTTTATTGGGATAATTACAGACCTAGCATCCTAAGCAATGGTTCTTGATATCTTTGTTGTGAATGATCAGTGCTTTGCAGTGATCTTTGAATTTTTTTATTAATTTTGATATTTTAGTGGGGAATTTTAAAATTGGATGAAAGTTGGGGCTCAATTTGTTAATAGCAATATTTCGAGTGTTGTGTATGTGTTGAATATGAGTTCGTATTTTAAAACATGAATTTGGATATTTCAGGTGGAATTTGAGAAATGAGTGAAAGTTATTGTTGGATTTGTTAATAGCAATATTCCGGGTGTTGTATTTGTGTTGAATTAGAGTTGAAATTTTAACATGAATTTTGATATTTTAGTGAGAATTTTTAAATTGATTAAAGGTTGTTGTTCTTTTTTTGTTATGGTGGGCATTATTATTTTTTGTGCGGCAGCTGCTGCACCGCTGTTTTTTTCCTACTACAAATAATCAACCAATCATCTTCTTTTTTATAGCTTCTTCTGCGCAGCTTCTTTTTGTGGCTGCTGCTTCGTAATTCCTTATTAAATTACAATTGCTCCAAACAGACCCTAAATTTTACAAACATTCCACAAACTATTTTCAGGAAAACTCAAAACCATTCTTAAGTTTCATTTATAAGAAAATGAAAGGTTTACTTCCCTAGAATCATTTGCTAGTAAAATGTGTATCACATGAAATAAAATGGTTATCTATAATTTAATATGTAATTCAGGAATTTGACTATTGTTTTTATCAGTTTTTAGAATAGTCTTATCATCCATCAATGTATCCCTTTCTGCATGATTATATAAAAAAATGATAATGTGGTTTGGTTAAACAACCAAATTAACGTGGTCAATGCTGTTTGATTAAAACAGTACATAAATAAATAAAAGTGGGATCGGTTAAATTTACAAATCTGAAAAAGCGCTTTAAAATTAGAACATGTTTTGCTCATGTAAACATTTTATAAATATTAAACACATAATTCATATTTTTAAAAAAGTGAGGAATTTATCTAAGCAAAGTGTGATTACTGAATTCCATAATAACCTGATGTTTAATTTTACATTTTTTTAATCAGGGCCAACCTATCAATTTTCATATATACCATAATAAAATTTCTTGAATCATAGAAAAAATACTTCTAAAATTGGAATTGAAGTTATAATAAAAAAATGGAAAATATAGAAAAAAGTTCTTTTACACATTTACCTCTGTTTTTTGGATGAGATGATGGAGCTTTCATGGAGATCCTTCCATTATGGGAACAAGTTGGTAATCAACTTCCATGCTTAAGATAATCCAAGCTTAGAAAAAATTTCCTTCCTACAATATTCTTTTATCATCTCCTGCTTTCAAGCCAACCAAAGGGGCTCCTGTTGGTTGGGTCTGGTTAGTTTATAAAGTTGATCTAATTAGAAATACCCTTTCTTTTCTTTTCTTTTTTCAGGCATTTGCATACATACAACACAATTCTTATGCATTTACATATCCTAACATCCAAGCATTCATATTTACATGCATTCGACTCAAAATCTTTTACATCAAATAAAAAATACCATCATCATTATTTTTTGAACAGTGAAATTCATCTTTTCATGCAGAGGTGTTGAAGTGTCAATATCAATCTTTGGATGTTAGATATGTAAATACATAAGCATGGGGGGTGTGCGTGTAAATTTCCCTTTTTTCATTACAAAACAAACTGTTGAGCTTTTCAAGGGAACTTTTATCATAATTTTGAACATCGTTATGGAGCTTGGTGAAATTTACCCATTTTTCCAGTTATCTTCTTCGATAAATATTGGCATATCTATTGCTACTGATTGATTACACGACTTCACTGACAGACAAAGTAATTTCTACTTTGTATAAGCTGCGATGTTTCATACTACATTAGCAGACCCACTACGCTAGTTTATTCCCCACCGTTGGGGAGGAAAAACTGAGAGAAGATGAAAAAGATAAATGGAAGTTTTACATGCATACCACTCAATTCCTATGTATTTTACCTGTCTAACACCTAAAACTTCAATTTTTACATATATGCCACCTTAACTATGCATGAAAAGGTGTATTTGACTTTTTAAAATTTAGAAGTAGTGGTATTTTTTATTTGAAAGATTTGGATGGTAGCAATGTAAAAAGTAAAGTTTAGGTGTTAGATATGTAAATACATAGTAAGTGGTATGTACATAAATGTCCCAACATAAATTTGGGGTTTCAATTCTTCATTTGTGTTTAATATAGTACATGGAATTCAGCTAAGTAGTTTTTTTTTTTGCTTATTTTCTTTTCAATACCTGGAGAGGGTTGCTGTTCGAGAATTTCTCTGTATTGCCGCCTCTACTTAAGACCATTAGTTTGTTTTTAGGAATTATCTTTTGTTCTTTTGTGTTATAATGGAAGGCATAAGATAATGTAGTTCTACATGATAAAAGTAGAAATTAAGAGCTGCATATGATGGAGCATTCCAATGAAGATCGTTATCTAAGGGAAATAATATATGGATAGAAGTTCTTATTATGCCTTGACATGACAGATGATTTTGATTTTTTTTTTTTTTGCGCATTTTAGAAGTAACATTGTAATTTGGAAGTTGGGGGTGTAAAAAATTGACATGCTATCATAATCAGAACTGGAATGAATTGTAGAAGTCCAAGTTTGGGTACCTGATTAAATTTTTGATTGGGTTAGGGTCTAGAATCCTGATCCAATTACTTTTTTTGGACAGTTTCGTTTGACCTGCCAACTTTAAATTGACCCATCAACCAAAATGGGCCTACATTTGACCCAAATGACCATTATTCTTTATGTTTACACCGGTTGAGTTTGAGTCAGTCGGGCTAAAGTCAGGTTCGGGTTAGATTTTTTGACCCGTTTAATAAACACGTCAGGTCCAGGTCGTACTTGGGTTCTCAGATTCGAACCCGACCTATTAATTTGAATTGACATCCTTGCTGTAAATGAACTCCTTTTTTAAAATTCTGTTTTTAAGTTGTCTAGGACCTCACGCACTGGACATGTCCTTTGTAATAGCAGTGTCTGAATTTATGGGCTGCTTACTGGAATTAGCAAATCAATAAATATTGATATCCGTGGTCTAGAAACCAAGCCTTTAATTGGATACAAATATCCAGCAAAAACGCTGGACGTATAATATTGAGGGATTAATTTCTCTTCATTGAAGCTATGCAAAGTTTTTACATTTTGAGGACACAGTCATGCAATAGGTTCTATCAGCAAAAAAGTATTTATGCGAATGGCTTGAATTTTAGATGATTTGAGCGCTCACTTGCTCCCTCTCAAATATAATTCAATTCTCCATAGATATGATGCTTCAAGTGATGGGAATGCCATGGAGTTCTTTTATTTATTTACTTTTTTATGAACACCTTGCAGTCTGTAAAGTCTGTTAATAAATCATGCCTTCTCTTCCAGCATAGATTTTTAACCCAAGGAAAAAATGCATACTTGCAACCTCAGCCAATTTTTAGTATTTCATAATATTTCGGTTTTGCAAGTTGTTTTCTGTTAGTCATATGATTGTATGGGAAACAAATTCTTTGATCTTCACTGACGGGTCTAGTCTTTGTTTTCTTTCTTTTACCAGCAAGAATGTGATGAGCTTGCTAGGAAGGTGGCTGAGTTGAAAGGTGAGAACACTTCATTAAGAATGGAGCTAGAGCAGCTTCACAAAGTTTGCAGGGATTTGGAAGCAGAAAATCAGCACATAGTGGTTAGTTAATCTTCACTTTTACTTTATTATTTTCATAATCTGGAGTTGGTTATCTACATGATTATATTACTTTTAATAACCCCTTAAAAGATAGTCTAGTTACTCCAACAATATGAACTTTCTTTCATTTAATGGGGATTTTTCTTTTTAGGCATTTACATACATACCACGCCATTATTAAACATCTACATATCTAGCACCTAAACATTCATGTAAATTACATGCATACCACTCAAATATTTAACATCACATAAAAAATGCCTCCAACGATGTTTTTTAATAGCAAAATGCGTCTTTTCATGCATAGACTTATGACATCAGGGTGTTATAAGTGCAAATATCAAACTTTGGGTGTTAGATATGTAAATGCATAAGAATTGTGTGGTTTGTATGTAAATTTCCCTTTTTTTTTTCCCTTTGTCATTTTACCATCCTTTATACAGCTTCTTAATGTTCATTTGGGGCAATCACATATGGTTATATAAATAGTTGTCAATTTATTGTGAAAAAGATTAAAATTATTATTGGAGGTATTATATATATATATATATAGAGATATTCAATTATCATTTTCTTATTAGTTAGCACAATCATGCGAGCGTATTAGTTAAAAAAATGGGATCATTTTTTCTTTAACTTTTGTTTTTTACTTTTATTTTTAAAATATGGTTGTTTAGTTTACTTGTTTGAACTAAACATATAATTAAGATAATGTCCCAGCAATAAGATGCTCTCCTAATAGACCCATAGTATATTCAAAATACATCCTTATAAACAAAAATTTAATCTCATTGAAACAGGAAGAGCTCAGCAGCATCCGAGGAGATTCATCAGGCAGTTTGAAACAAGGTGTTGGTGATGTTATTGACCATATTCCTCTGAGCTCTACTGCCATGTCCACCAACACGAACGGAAAACTTTATCATCTAGGTGGCAATGCTGATCCTACTTCCAGGTGAATTTGACCATTTCGTCTCAACTTATCTACAGCTAACCGGCAGTGGAACCTCTGCACCATTTTTTCCTTGCAGTTCCTAAATCAAAATTGCAAATTAACCACTATACTTTTGTAATATTTACTTTAATGCAGCCTAATAAACCATTTAGATGTAATTTGTGGGATTAGTTATCTTGTGTTGAGAGGGGAGAGCTTTGATGTTTAGTTGTTTATGTTAAAGAGTTTATGGAGTTTTAGTTAGGTTGGTAACCAAGCAAGATATTAAAAGTGTTCCATAGTTGTCTTTTAACAGTTGGGGAAGTCCAACTTCAGCTGCAAATTGTAGTTGTTTTTATGTAAGAAATTATTTGGTTTGATCGATTTTCATGGTTAATGGTTAAATTTTGGCTTAAATGAGTTTATTTATTTGAATTTGTATGGAGTTTTTTCCTTGTTCAGTTTCTGCTCCCTGCACTCGAACCTTCCCAATTTTCTGCAACTTTAAAGATTGAATAAAATAGATCTTTTTATCATCTCTGAGATTGCTTTAAGCTCAAGAGATTTAGATGTATAAACTGTTAGAATAATTACATGCATATCAGATGAAATATTGTTATTTATAAAATCGAGTATGTGGGTGATATTTTTGACCTGCTGAATCGTTCTGATTAAAGAATTTGATAAAAATGAAAAATATGAGTTGAGATTTTATCATGAATTTTGCCATTTGAGTGAATTTGAAGATCGGAAGTAAGAGAGTGTTGGTCTAGGAATAGCTATGTTTTGACTCATACGTATGTAATGTTTATGTAGGTAAAATAGAGTTGATGGAAATTGTTTCCTTCTTATTATTTGGAAAAGCATAATTTATTGTTTAATGAATTTTAACTATTAAAAAAAAGGGGCAACTGCATGTGCAACACTTCAAACATTGTTATTGGCAAATCTAACATTCTCTTTCATTCATTTTAAAAATTCTCAACTCATATATATTGCCAAAATCTCAAACACAAGTGTTAAATTTTTACCAAATTCTCAATTGTTTGACTATGACATGCACAAATGTGTTTCATCAAAACATTCTCAAATGAAGAAAGAATATCCCCCGTACTAAATGCATTGCACGCCAAGGGGATCGATAGTTGCATTTTGAATTGCGTCAAGTCACCCAGAGAACTTGATTCTGTTTCAAGATGAGCTTGAACTCAATTTAGCTAATTTTTAAGTAAAAATGTAATTATAAAAGACAGATTTCAGCTTTGTTGTAACGTCAATTTGATGTGAAATAATTACACAATTGCATGATAATTTTATTCTTTTTTTACATGAAACTTAATATGCAATAAATCATCAACAAAATCATGATAGTAGACAAAAAGTAACACCTCTTCCATGTCTTTCTACCATACATAACTGCAGTTAAAATTAAAAATATTAGTAAACTAAAACTAAAAAAATTAATTGCAGAGAGACATTCACAAGGCATTATAATCATTTTTTTCTAATCTTGCATGATACAACGGATAATAATACAAATCAACTTTTCATCCCGGACATCAGAATGATATACATTACAAGCATTGAAAAGGAATAGAAAATATAGATAAACAGGATATATTTTCTTTTTTCAAATGATGTTTAGAGTTGGGACATTAACCTACATACCACGTAATTCTTATGTATTTACATATCTAACACCAAAATATTGATACTCAAACCTTTAATATCACAGAAAACAAGACCACCATCACTTTGTAAAAGTGGAAAACAGTTTTTCATTGATGGATTTATGACAACAGAGGTATTGTAAGTGTAAATATCAAATTTTGAAAGTTAGGTATGTAAAAAATATAAGGATTGTGTGGTATGTATGAAAATTTCCCTTATATCTTTGATGCCTTGATCTCTATATATGGCTTCAAACTCTGTACAAAATTATGTAAGAAAAAAAAAAGAAAATTAAAGAAATAACCTCAAGCTGTGTTGGAAGTGATATAGGAGACGATGACTGTAATATCATCTGGTTTGCCTCCATAGTAACGATATCCAGCATCTTGAGCTGCGGTCGAAAACGGTGTCTGCCTGTTCTTGTCTTGAGCTCGCTGGCGAGCAAGAGCGGCGATTTTCTGAGCCGTGACCTGTGGTCCGAGCCTGGCTCGCATGGCATGAACAACGATGGCATTTATGTCAGTATTGTACAAATTGTCAAATAATCCATCTGTTCCAGCAACTATGACATCACCGGCTTCAACGGGGAAGGTAAAAACCTGCACAAATGATTTGAAAATTAAAAACGATTAATTTTTACACTGCATAGAGAGCTACTGATATTGGAGTTGACCCAAAAAATAATAGGAATATAAATATTATTACTGAAAGCAAATATCCAATTACAACCAAACACACACACTTGAAAAAGAAATACAACAACATAAGCAAACAAGGCAAAATGTATCCAAAGGTGGTGGTCGGTTTGGTGAGTGGTGCGGAAAAGTGGAGGTTAGCCGGCTGAAAGACTGCAAGCAGGGGCTGTTTGGAGGGCTGGAACAGCAGCAAACAGCCGGGAAGAACAGCTGCTCTGGGTGGTGGCGGCAAGCGGGAATGACAGCGATAGTGGCACGGAATGTGTGGGACTAGCTGAACGGTGAAGATAGGAGGCTGGAATGAGTGACAAAAATGTGGGAGGTGGTTGGAAGGGATGGCAGCAGGTTGTGGCTGGCGGTTGGAGTTAGAGGAAGACAACATAAGTGTTGTTCGATGGTTCCGACAGCGAAGAAATGCAGCAACAGCAGCGAGAGGATGGTTGTGGAGGATGGGAAGTCGAGGATAAATACTCCCTCAGAAACAAGCTGCAGCGAGAGCACCATTCAACCCTTGGAAAAAATTAATACCTTAGACGAACTACAACCAAAGCACCACCCGCAACTGGATGCAGCCCTAGAAGGGAGAAATAGGGATGCTGACAGCTGTCTTGGACACCATCACGATGAACACTGCCCTAAAACACAAAAATAATGTATTTATAGACTTAGGGTAAATAGGAGTGGACCCCGCTCCAAATAGGAGGGACACACATACTTGGAAGGACCGGTCGGTTCATCTACATGAATAGAACCAGTTCTAAGGCAAATCAGCGGCACTTGCCACATCTGAGGCAAAAGACGCCCCACGTTAGCAACATTCCCTATTTTTCATTCCATTTCTAGCTGCGATGTGCAAAGTATAAAAAATTATGGGCATTAGTATAGCTACCACAAAATTCCTATGTATTTACAGATCTAACATCTAAATTTTGATTTTTATATTTATATTGCTCAAATCATTTATATCATATAAAAAATACGATTATTACAAGTAAACCTTTCAAAAAATTAACTGTTTTCTTATAATTTAAGAGGTTTTTTGATTTACTGATTTGATGTGATATTTTGTTATTAAATTATGTCAATAGTTTGGTTCATTGATACTTTTTAATAACATTTTAAGAAGTGACACCTAAATTTTATTTTGACAATATCGAGATGACTTTAAATCCTTTAAAGTCTAGATGCCAGGCTACATATGACAACTAAAATATATGACTGCAAAAAGTAAAATCATCATCTTTATTGATTTTTCAAGAAAGTCGCATTATTTAAGAGAACAATGATGCAAATATGCTATATTTGATAGATACAACAATTAACTAAATAACATATTTCTTTCAATAGTAATGTTGTTAGCATAATATTGAACTGAATAAACCTGAAACCCAATTTCATAATCATTTCCATGTTTTTGTTGATGACAAATACCGGCAAAAGCATATTCTATCAGAAATAATTTTCTGCTTAGTCCGAAAATCAACATCAAAGAAGTAAATCCCATCAGTCCACTCGAAAAAAAAAAAGAAAAAGAAATCAAATGATATATGCTGAGCGTAGAAATATATAAAGCAGCGGAATGCCGTTAAACTATTTTTTTCCTATTATGTTTATCAGAGGGATAATCACAACTGCTGCTTTCTGATATTACCCTAAAAAATATAACAAAATTATATTTTAAGTGTTAATAGATGATTCGCGAGTAGCAACTGCCCAGTGACCTTTCTAACTTCTCTGCAAAACACCATTTTTTGGAGCCTCAAGCTACCCACTTCTTCTTCAGATTTCCCCAATGAAAAGAAGGTAGAAGCTGTGCAAGAACCAATGACTGTTAGCCTACATGTCTCCCAATGCCTCCATACTCGCAGCAGTCAATCAGGCCCTTCAACTTTCCCTCCTAAGCCGTCTTCTTCTCCGTTTTCCCATGTCAATGGAGTCTACTATGCCTTTATGTCATCCACATTTCTTCAGCCGCTCTCTACCATCTGGGATACTCATAGTCATCAGCCTGCCTGGAGTCTAGTGCAGCTTTTATGTTTTCAATAAAAGCTAAGTTTTTTTATATATATTTAATTTATCTTATTCAAGAATAAAATGGTTTTTTAATAGAGTACCTAATATATTATTTACTCTAAAATTTGTTTGCAAAGTTTAGGAAGCTAATATCATTATTCCTCGTATAATTATTAAAACGTTTCCTTGAAGAAACAAAACTTCTAGTTTTCTAGTAAAGATTTTTTTTTAACTTAGATTTACTAGTAACTCTGTGGTTATGAACCACGTAACACGTCACCACGCTTTGTACTGGTGATAAGACTTTGCATGAGTTCACCATATTTATCTTGTCCTGAAAATAAATTGCCTCTAACTCTAGCTCTTTCATTTCCATAGTTGTTGCAGTTCAGTAAGGAATTATATCCTATTCCCCACAGCACGTATCCACAATAGGTGAGTTAATTTGCAGTTATATGATGCTCTTGAAATGAATGCATTAATATAAAGAAAGAAAAGAAATGAGTAAGATATAAGAATTTTATTAGACACTCAAATTAAAAAATAAATATCATATTCACACCATCATAAATTGTTTTAAGGTTTAACAATACCTATAGTCATATTTGTTATTGATATGTTCAACATGTGATATGATTTCCTCCATTATTTATATTTTATAACTAACACGCATAATGTTTCTTTTTATAGAGTTACTGTTATTCATAACTATTATTATCACAACGGGTTATTTTGATAAGTTATTAAGTTGCTTATTAAATAATTCAGATTTAAAATGAGTGGAATAACAGAAGCAATAATTCGCAGACGGGTCACAATAGGGAATATTATTTTGTTTATCCCTGGTTTAATATTTTTTTAAGTTTTATAGCACATTTTTTTGTTTATGGATTCAGATAAACTTTTTAAAAAAAATCTATAAATTTTAATATATTAATCATCTAGACATAATACCTACATGATTTACTCACCATTCGACCATCAGTTCTCACCTAGGTAATTGTGGAAAAACAGAAACAGGCTGCTTCCTTGAGTAGGCCGGCCAACCACCTACCTATCATGGGAGATTGAATTGGGAGTTGACTTTGAAAACTCCTTAATTAGTTTAATTCTCTTCATATTTATATTTTTGTTATTTTTATTTTAAAATTATTTCCTTTCCTAGTTTAGATTAGAAATATTTGGTATGTTTGTAAAGTAGGAGAGATTGGTCTCCCTAAATATATGCACCATACATTTGAATAATAAAACTAAGTAAATTCTCCTCCCCAAACCTGTTTTATACATAGCATCAGAGCTAGGGAACAAACCCTAAATTTTATTTCAGCCACCGGAGCGTCTCCAACACCAAACTAATATTGAAATCCTCCCTGCAGTCGCAATCCAATTTGCACGTCCTTCCCGACTCTGACTCCCTGTTTTGTCTCCCAACGAGATCCTAATGCAACAGATCTTCGTTCTCACGTGTGAAGCGATTTAACGACATGCATATCCTTTTTTTGTTGTTGTGGTTGCCTCCTCACGTGTGGAGCAACTCAACAACACGCTTGTTCGAATCCTTCCCGAGCAAGAGCACATTACTCTTTCCCGACAGCAGTTTTCTTCTGGCGCCCGTGCTGTTTTCTTCCATTGGATCCAAGCAACTTGGCCCAAGCAGACCGAAGTTTGATGCCGCCTGGGGGTTTTTCTCTCTCCACTAGAAATCACCTCTTCCTTTGCGAAATAATATCTCCATAGAGGAAATCATCCTTCAACCGAAGATCTCCTATGTTTGATTTCTGCTAGCTACAACGGATCCTCCTCAGCCGAAACTTAGATTTTTCCCTGCATGCCCTTCAGATTTCTCCGTATCGTCATTTGCTTTTCACGCAACAAGATTTCTCCACGTTGGAAGGTGAACTTTTTCCTGCAGCTTTCCTTGCAGACCAACAGGCTTCCGCTATCTTCAACCGACTTAGTCTTGCCGCAAGAATTCCTACAACACTCGTGTGAAATTTTCTCAGTTGGCTTGCTAGACCTCACTGAATCTTCCCTGCATCCAGAGTTTTTATTGCAAACCTTCTTTTGTATTCCTCTGATGCTCGAAAACCTCGTTGCAACTGTAATTCATCCGTTGCAGGCCTTCCTTAACCAGAATCTCGTTGTAGTTCTCTGCAACCCACAAACAATTCTACATCCATAGCAGCCACAACCTCCTGCAGCAGTAGCAGTAGCAACAACCCTAACTACGCATAGGGTTTATGGCCAAGTACGAGATGAATATATCAAGCCCAGCTCTGCAGCTCAATTCGGAACTATTCACCAAGGAACAACTTAAAGTGTTGTAAAAATTCTTGGAAGATAAATCAAAACAACATAACAACCTTGTGAGTATGGGTGCAAGTGAGTCAAGCCGACTCGTGAGCCGGCTCAAGCTAGGCTCGAAAAGTGGCTCGTGAACTGAGCTTGATGAGCTAACAATCCAAGCTCAAGTAAGGTCTGACTCGACTCGTTAGCTTGTGAGCAGACTCGTTTAAGAAAATATTAATATAAAATATACTCAAAATATATTGAATTTCAAAAATTTATCTTTAAGGTATTTAAAATATTAAAAAATAAATATTTTTTTATTGTATAATAGAAGATTTCTTATTATTCATCTCCTAATAGTTCATTCTATTTGTCAACTTTTTATAAAGTTATTGAAAATTAATATCATTTCTCCCTTTTATATTAAACAAGCCGGCTTGCGAGCCAGCTCGAACTATTAGACTCAAGCTCGAGCTCAATAAAATTAATCAAGCTCAAGTCAAGGGCGACTCGAGCTCGACTCGTTTACACCACTACTTGTGACACATCAATGCAATATATACTTCTCACATCTTGCTAATAATGATAAATTTATAACTTGGATGATAGATTCAGAAGCCCTGATCAAATGACTGGAGACACAACACTCTAGTCAACTATCAAACTTCAAGATGAATCACACAAAAAAATTGTTGTAAAAGATGTGGAGCTCTCTCAGGATATCACTATTTTCTCTGTTTTATAGTTTAACAGTTGGACAACAATTTGATGTATATCAGTAAACTTACACATAATTTGAAATATATAACCAAACTTACAAACTCATGTCAATTTCATGCAAGGTGATTGGCAATATTGAAATGCATCAAGGCTTATATCTGCTTAAGGAAAGTCTTTCCCTAAATAAACAAGTGTTTTTACGCTCAGTTTTATATGAAATTTTCGGGTCTATTGAGTTTGTCTGTTGAAAATCAGGTTATGCTATGACATTTTCTCTGTTTTAAACTTACTCATAATATGAAATGTATAACCAAACTTACAAACTCATGTCAATTTCAGGCAAGGTGATTGGCAATATTGAAATGCACCAAGGCTTATATCTGCTTAAGGAAAGCCTTTCCCTAAATAAACAAGTGTTTTTACGCTCAGTTTTATATGAAATTTTCGAGTCTATTGAGTTTAAGTCTGTTGAAAATCAGGTTATGCTATGACATTGTCGTTTAGATCATCCTAATTTCAATTATGTTGCAAAATTGTATCTTAATATGTTCATCATTAAAAAAACATAATTTTTATCAATGTGAGATTTGTCAACTTACAAACACACTAGAAATGGTTATCACGTGACCCGGTGCAAAACCTCACTCTTTTTCCATTATCCATAACAATATTTGGGGACTTTCAAACGCGAAAATTTTAAGTGGGTCAAGATAGTTTGTCTTATTGAGGATCACACAAGAACTACTTGGGTATTCCTAATTAAAGAAAAATCTAAAACAACCCAAATCTTCCAAACATTCCATGGCAAGATTAAAACTCAATTTCAATGCAAAATTCAGATCCACAAAACCGATAATGCAAAGGAATATTTTAAATCTGTCATTGGGTCCTATTAGAAACATGGAATCATTCATGTGAATTCATGTATTGATACCCACTAAAAAATAAAATTGCTAAGAGAAAAAACAGACATCTCATTGAGGTATCCCTCTCAATTATGATTTCCCATCGTTCCAAAAAAATTTTGGAGGAAAGCAATTCTTACTGTAACATGTTTTATCAATCGAATGTCTAGTCGGGTACATAACTTCAAAACGCTTTTCAATATTTTGATGATTGTCTATCCTCACATCAGAGATTTCTCTTATACTATATCACTTAAAATCTTTGAGTGTGTATCATTTGTTCACATTCGTTCCCCAACCCGCACCAAACTTGATCCTGAATTTATAAAATGCTTTTTACTTTTTGTTGGAAATATATGATTTCCCATCGTTCTCCAACAAAAAGAGGTATAAGAGCTACTCTCCTATTACCAGAAAAATACTATATAACTCCATGGATGTCACATTTTTTTAAATCAAACCTATTATCCCAAATCAGATAATCATAAGGAGAGCGCAAATAAACATTAATTTTGAGATACACTTGATGACACATATATGACAACCCAACCTACTACTCTTTCACCTAACCGCCCTAACTTTTCTGGGAATATCCAACCAACTTAACCTGGAGTTCATAACAAAAGCCTTCACGTGTACATAGGGAGAGAAAAATTTTGAATATATGGAAAACAGCTTGCAAAGATAGAACTACTCCAACCAAAACCAGAGTCCACATT
This sequence comes from Phalaenopsis aphrodite, assembly GCA_003013225.1. Taxonomy (NCBI): domain Eukaryota; kingdom Viridiplantae; phylum Streptophyta; class Magnoliopsida; order Asparagales; family Orchidaceae; genus Phalaenopsis; species Phalaenopsis aphrodite. Next base: position 53,589 of record NEWO01000360.1, on the reverse strand, counting down.
TAATTTTCCTCCCCATACCTGTTTAAGATGGTAATTCCAAATTTCAGAGCCGTGTCATGACAATTGTTGGTTTGAAAAGTTAACCTTGCGATGCCTTCAGATGTATGATTATTCTACACTGAGTATACCTTTGCCTAACTTGGAATTTAAACTATATTTGGTAAGTAGAAACTACACAACAGCAACAACAAGTCTTTATCCCACTATGTGGGGTTGGCTACATGAATCCTTTATATCCATTGCGTGTTGGAGAAAATACAATTTTGTTGACCTTTTACAGCAGCATGCTAGAATTTAAACTCCAAAATTGGATTAGACTGGTCTCTGTACATTCAAAATAATACAAGAGAATTAGTTGAATCATGGGGATCCGGTGAACAATGACAACTTATGATGCCACCTTTACATGCATGTGAGTTAACCCTCCATTAAAGTTTTTACTAAGCACTGATTTAATAATTCTCCAAATGATAAATCTGAAGACCTTATTATAAATAAAACACTTAAATAATGTTTGTCCGGGAATGTAGAGTACAGAATATAAATTTGTTTAATTAGTCTCAAGAAGAAAACTCTAAAAAAAATTATTTTATTGTTACTTGTATGACTACCATTATGATTTAAATTCATGGGCTTCAAACAAGAGACATTAGACTAGAACTGCAATAAATTTAGTTGAACAGTATAAATTTGTAGAAAAGAAAATAAGGACAATAATTCTACACTATAATATTTCCAATTTTGTAAAAGCTAACCTGATGATTTGGGCAATATTTAAATATGATTATCATGTCCCAATTCTTATGTATTTATAAATCTCACATCTAAACTTTACTGTTTACATTTATGCCACCCAAATATTTTATATCACAATAAAAATACCACTATCTTAACTCTACAAAGTGAAATACACATATTTATGCATAGATAAGGTAAAAATTGAAGTTCAGGTGTTAGATATGTAAATGTATGAGAATTGAGTGGTACGTATGTAAATCTTCCTTTTTTTTTTATGATTGAAAAAAATCAAGTTTGGATAGAAGATTATGACTTATAATTTTTTCAATAAAAAAAAAAATTGATACATGGTAGCTCAACGTTAAAAAGATTATTTATATTTAAAATCTACTCAGAACTTATTTTCAAAAAATTATGATCTCTTTGGAAGAGAGAAATTCTCCCTTTCAATAAAGCTAAGACCCTCGTCAACATAAATGATATCAAATGTAGAGATGTCCATTGCTCCAAGTAGTAGTAATCATGGCGATAATATAATTAAAAACAGACAAATTAAGGGGATATTTAGTCAAAAAGGAACAATATAATAAAATATCTTTTGATGATCAAGGCAGTACAACAAGTAGAAATTAAAGAAAAAGAAAAAGACTGCAAAAATTCACCAGTCAACCCAATGCAATTGACCTTATCATCCTCACCATTAGCCTTATCACGGCTATCTGGGGTCGAAAAACTTGAAAAATTCATTCCTCTTGAGGGGCTGCCTGAGGTGCTAAACCTATTCTACAAAAATCATTTTGAATGATTACTAGATATGTAACCTTTTAATCCCATTCGTTTTCCTCAATATTTTTTAGCACTAATAGCACCGAAAAAGCACATTTTCTACCCTTAATTGTGCATTTTTCAATTATCTAACTCTATTTTAGTTAACTCTACATTTCCTCTAATATAATCATTCCTTTATTTTTCATTATTAGTTTTTACCACACATCAATCTTAATATTTTTATATCATGATCAACTTAGAAATAAATATTTTTTAAACATCCCAACATTCAAATCCATAAAATATCACCAAAAATTATAATTTCATAAATTTTACTTTTAAATTTTCATGATATTCTATTATTATACAAAATCCTGGAGAGTTTTTATCTTAACCATCTAGCCTCAAATGTAGAGGTTATACATCATATGTATCTCTATTTTCTCATAATAAATTCAGTAAATTGAAAAGCAAAAAAAAAAAAAAAAACTATAGATAAAAATAGTTGTTGTACCAATCTGTAAAATAAAGCCTTAAGAAGATGTCACAAACACCTTTTAAGTAATTTTCATAACCCGCTGCTAACTTTTTGCACGGCGTGTATTAAGGATCATAAACAAAACAACAATGCTTTAACCTTTAAATACATTTGAAATATGGTGAGATAACATGAAGGATAAATATAATAAAGACCTGAGAGAACAACACTTCGATGTTTTTAACAATCTTTGACAACCATTTTGATAAGAAAAGCGTTATAAATCTCTTATGGAACTCCCGAATTACCAAATACATGAGTTAAATTTATGATCAACTATAACCAATGAAGTCAACCGCCAAACGAGTCAAGCTTGATTCAGACTGATGAATTTACATTGAGTCAAGCTTTTCTTCCAATATACATGCCATTTTATAGATTACTTATTTAATTTATAATTTTTTGCCGGTTAGGTCTTGTCACAAACTTTTTAAAAATTATAATATTTGTCATTAAAAATTAAAATAAAATAATTTATTGTTACCATTTTTTTTAAGTATGATCAGTGAGTATCGTTAAGATATAAGAATTGGCCGCACTCAAAGAGATTGCTTGGAAAGTTATGATAGCTTGTTTCAAGTGATGATTATAAATTAAGTTTATTGATTTGTTTATGTACCGTCCCAGCGAATCCGTTGAATGGGAAACGAGTTGATTCGTCGTCATAAGATGAAGTGGTAGAATCCAAGCAGGAGGCGAACCAAGCGAAGGGAAGAAGAACGAACTCGTGTGGCTTACTTGAGCAAAGGAGATCCCCTATATCATTTCAAACAAGAAGAAGCATAGGAGAGGGAGTCTAGACAAGATGACGGGCCTGCTTTACACGATGAGATCTTGCAAGTAAAGTTTTTCACACCAAAAGCTTGATGGGAATAAAAAATAAAAATTTTCAAGGATAAACTTATTTTAACCATCTCATCAAATCGGATGAAAGGGTAAATGGTTGTTTTGAGAGACTGAGCCCCAAAAGGGAAAATTTTTGCACCAAAAGCACGTTGGCAACATAGATGATGATTGATCATGTGATCAACCAAACCAACAATATATGTGTTTAGATTAACTAATGCAAGCGCTCCCCTCTGAGTGGTTTCAGCTATCCACGATTGCATAATAACGCGATTCCACGGGATCGCTACAATCATGCGGAGTAGAACAACTAAAAGCCTTCTCGAGTTATCAAATTTTGCAAAATTTCTTTTCCTTTTTCTAGTTATTTTCCTATGTTTTATTTTTAATTAGGTTTAATTTCTATTAGAAAACTATTTATGGATATATTTTTCAGTTTGATATAGCTAGTTTTGGTATTGTATGCTTTGGAGATTGTATTATCTATTTTCTACACTAAGATACATTGTATCATCTTTCTTTGACAAGTAGTGTCTTTGTAATTTGTGCAAGAACAGATGGTGCATCGTTGACACTTCATCGTTTCATCATGGAACTCATTGCTTCCAATCAGACAGTAGCCGAACTCGTCTAATTTGTTCTCCAACCACAGATTTCACCCCCTATCTCTTTTCAAACATCCTCAACTACCTCTATTCTCCCCGTACTATTCCACGAGTACCTCCCCACAAAATTTGTTTCCTAAACACCTTCTAAGAGTCCCAGAACATTGTCATTTGATATCAAAGCTTGACAAACTCCAATATTTGTGTTTCCTACACCTAAACCTAAATTTCATATAGCCAAAACCTCCACCAAAAAAGTCATCTCGACATCAACCACCAAAACCCTAAGCAATAGGCCAATTTTTGAACCACAAATTTTTTTTCCTGCATCATCCGCCTAGCCTTACTCCTAAACAGCTTATTCATTTTCTATTGATACTTCTATCAGAAAAACAAGACATTGTGACACCAAAGATAAACCCTCAACGATCTGTTCATGAGATCACTATAGAGAATATGCAGTGAGAAATGATTTAACTGCAATAAAAAATTTGTCGCCTTTGAGAGAAGACAACACGATAAGATCATCCGCAGTCACTGTGATGACTCGCCAGATCGAGAGAATGAAGAGTATCACTTTCACCATGAAATTTCTATTCACAAAAGTAATATCTAATAATTTGGCATGGAATATCATAGGAGAAACAAGAATTTTGGAGTAAAGATTGACTTGTCATATTTTGACAGATGTTTGAATCTAAATGAATTGATCAAGTGACTCCCAACAGTGGAATAATTTTTTTAGTACAAAGACATTCCTCAGCACAATAGAATTAAATTAGCAGCCATCATACTCAACAAGAACACGTACTCGCGATGAGAGAACCTAAAGTACCTTCGACAACAAAAAAGGAAAAATAAGATTACGACATGGTTCAAGCTAAAAAGATAAATGCAACACAAAAACCTTTTATTGCATAACCAACAAGATATGTTGATAAAACTCCACAACATGCACCCAAGAGATTCTTCTATGGAGTAGTATACAGTTGTATCTGGTTTCTCATGTTGAAATATGAATTGGTGAAACCAGAGGAGAACCCAGTGGCAATGTATCTTAGATGGTTGAGATTATCTAACAATTATGTTGTACAATTGCAGTCGTATTGGTCTCTACTCAATGTACAAACCCTAGTTTTAAAGGAGGAGAATCAGAAAACGTACCAGGTGACATCACACCTTACAGGCAGAGTTTAAACTCGGGATTAGGCAACAAGAGTACATACATTGGAGGACCCAAGCCAACTATTAAAAAAATCAATTCAGAAAGAAGAAAATGTGAAGCCCACAAGCACTGTTAAATTCAACCCAAGCGTGAACTTTTTCAAGTGTCCCCAAACATAAATGTGATCTTTTTTAGTGAGAATGGAGCAATTGAAGATATGAACAGTGACAAGAGAAAGAATGAGGATGTCAAATAGTCCCAACTTCCAAATGATGGGGGAGACATGCTAATGATATGATGGGTCCTTCAGGCTAAGCGCGTGAGAATGGAAAAGTGGCTCCCCCACAACATCTTTCATATTCATTTTACCATGAAGGAAAAGGTATATGGCCTTATCATAGACGCAAGCAATTGTCAAAATGTGATGTCAACATAGTAACATACCTGATTAAATTCCCTATCGTGATTGAAGAAAGAAAGTAAGATCCAGTTGATGGGAGTTGCCTAATGGAATTTTTTATTAGATATAAGTTCCAGAAATAAGTGTTTTGTGACGTGGTACATATGAATTGCGACGTGGTACCTATGAATGAATGATTGTCATATCCTATTAGGCCATCATTTGTTGTATTATCATTGCACATATTATACTTGCTACAAGATATATTCTTTCACAAAAGATGGAATGTGCATTATACAATTGCCTTGGAAAGAGTCCAAGGTGATGGGTGCTCATAAAGAGTTTGAAAATGTAGTGTCGCAAATGAACAATAATAGAACACCGATAGGACTAACATTGGTGGTCCAAAAATGCAATGAGTTCGAGGAACCAATACCACACACATAACAGCCCCAACTAAGAGAAGTTCATGATTTTCCAATGTACAGCCTACCTCCTAGATTTTCACTACTTATCACATTGGATAGAGGAGAGATTTTTGGGCTATTTCTAAAAGGCTCTATGAAGTAAGTTGAGTACTAACTTACTTCGTAGGTGTTTTGTGGGAAGGAATATCAAACAATGGGACCAAATGCATCCATAGAAAAAGAAAAAGTTTCTCCTAGCCAGGGAGAATGATGCGGGAACTCCCCTCCCAACGAGATTTCTACGATAAGGGATTGCGAACAATCCTGTGATCATGGGTGCCAAAAGACTACAGGCAAACTTGGGTTATCTAATTCAACGAAATTTGTTTTACTTTTTTAGTTTTTTCATTTTTCTTTAATTCTAATTAGGTTCATTTTCTATTAAGAGACAATTTATGAGTGTATTTTACTGTTTGAGGCAGCTAGCTTTGGTTTTGTGTACCATGGAATGTTGTATCCTCTTCATTTTGCAAAATGGTGTTTGTAGCTTTTGCAGGAACATAAGTTCGCCGTCTACACATCGTCATTTCAACAATCAACTCGTTTACAGTCAATCAACAGCCCAACTCCTTCAATCTCTTCTCCAACTGCAGATTTCACCCCCTTATCCCCTTCCAAATGAGGTTGACCACCCATATTCTCTTTCTTGCACCATTCCACAATCATCTCCACATAAATTTTGCTTCTTAAACACCTTCTAGAAGCCCTTCAACGATATCATCAACTATTGGTCAAACACAAACTTATTGATAGATTAAAATAAATTTTAAAAAAATTTAATATTTCCTCTCATAAGTTGGCAAGTCAAAGGAATATAATTAATCAAGGATTGGTCCTAGCATCTCAGCCTATCGGTTGGTTTAAAATCCCAACTAAGGTACCTTGAGAATCGATAAAGAACAAATTGAGCAATGAAATTAGGAACGATAGAGAAAAATTGAGCATTGAAACTGAATTTAAAAAATAAGAATTATGAATGAGTTTGAGATTAGCAGGCCTAAACTCATCTTAAAGTGCAACTAGAACTAGTCCAGACATAAGCATCAAGGTGTGACATTCTTAATGTAAATAACAGCTAAACTCATATTCAGGGTAACTTAAATTATTTAAAGAATAAATACACATTGCATAATATCATAAGATAAACATAATTAACTTCGCAAACTACTAATGAACACATCATCCTTATTAGCCCTTTCCCAAAAATTCGAATCAGCTTTTATGGATCCTAATTTTCCAATAGTTCTTGCTCTTAAACCTATATTTCAAAAATTATATTGAGCACTTTATATCCATATAATCTTAAGTCTTACATTTTTTCTTCCTAATTCTCAAACACTAAATTTATCTAATCATCTCATGGATGCATTCTTTATCCTTCATTATGTGTGTGTATATATATATATCTAAAAACTACCAAATCTATTTTCATTTATCTTATTTCGATAGATTTAGTCCCAACTGTTCCTCTAATATATACACATTCATAAACATAACATTTTTAATTTTGTCATAGACCCATCTTAACATTCTCATTTATATCACTCTCAATTTATATATTAAAAATTTTCATCGTAAACTCATATAACATTATTAGCTTAATTGTGATTTTATTAAATTTACCCTCAAGTCTCTAAGATATCCTCTTATTACACAACACTCCCAAAAAATTATCCATTTTAAGCATTCATCCTCAAGTCCAATAGTTAAATCATAATCTATATCTCTATTCTTCTATATAATAAAACCAAGATACTAACCAAGATACTCAAACCTATCATAGAATTTATATCTATGAAGCAATTTTTCTCTTCTAAATATTTTCTTCATTGATTTAATTTTAATCTGTTACTGGATGTCTCATCAAAACGCAAAAAAGATACACCTAAGTACCAAAATTTGAATATCATTTATAAGCATCTTAATAACTTATACGAAAAGATAAATACACAATACTATTTATTGATATAAACTCATTAAATTTGAAAACACTTGGGTCAATCCGCAACTACTTCCAATATTAATCAATGTTTCACAGGTATTTGAATAATGTCAACATATCTTTGACACAGATTTTTTTTAGTAGCCCAAAATCATTTCTTATTGAAGTCAATCATATAACTGTCAAAATTGATATAAAAAAATGAGAATCCATTTTGCTCTCAATAATGCTCCATTAAATATTTTATCGCAAAAAGTGCTTCCATACTTGATCTTCCTAGCAAAAAAGCAAATTGATTCTCCAACACAAATGTAATTATTTTATGCCTACGCACCATTACGCTCTCCAATAACTTCATTGTATGACTCATCAGTTTGATTCCTCTATATGTAATACAATTTTAAATAGTTTCTTTGTTCTTAAATATTGTAACAATGAAGGTAGTCCTTTACCTGATTGTGAAGCAATAAACGTGAAAGAGCTACAGTTGAGAGGCAATATATTTATAGGATAATGTAAAGATGAAGTCTCACAAACTCACCCATAGAGTTCTCATTAAACTCCTCATTCCATAACTTCCAACTCCAAACTGGAAGAAGAGGTAAAGAAAAAGGAGAATCTAGAGGCATGGAAAAGAAGCATTTCACAAAAGAGCTTAGGCCTTTATCACTATCCTAGAAGCATCTATTAACAAGTAATAGATATTGCAATTCAAGGTTCAATATATTTGTTGAGGATAAAATCAGAAAGCAACAATTTTGATATCATTCTTCTGATTTTATTAGATATATATAGAGTAAAATCAAAAAGAAATAGTTTTCAAGGCATCCCTCTGGGTAGGGCTGTCAAAACGGCTCGTTGTTCGCGAATAGCTCGTGTTCGGCTCGTTTGCTAAGTTAACGAGCCGTACACGAATAAGATTTGCTCGTTCGTGTTCGACTCGTTTTGGCTCGAAATACTACTCATCAATTATATATTAAAATTATTAATTAAGAAAATAGAATAAACATTATTAAATTAGACTCAAATGATGTTTTAATATAAATAATAATTTTTAAATCTTGTCCGAACCCTTAACATCTTATGGCTACGTGATTAGGGTTGTCAAAACGATTCTTTGTTCGTAAACAGCTCGTGTTCGGCTCGCTAAGCAAACGAGCCGAACACAAACAAAATTTTTGAGTTTGAAATATAAACAAGCTGAGCCTGAGCTCGCTCGTGTTCGGCTCGTTTACACCCCTACCTCTAGGTTTATATTTAATTTAAGAGATAGATTGCTACAGACTCAGAGACTGGATACATGTAAGGACAGCTAATGTTGCCATCTTATCAAACATTCTTCATTTAAAAAGGTGAGAATGGTTAGAAAAACTAGGACCCAACCAACATAGAATCATAATAGATGGACACGCTTCACAATTTTTTGCAAGATCTTAACGGAAATATGCTTTTTTCAAAGTTAAAGCGAAATCTCAGTCATACTAAGCACTAACAGAAGATCAGGCGAGTATAAAAATGGCAAAGAAGCAAACCTGAGCAGAGCTAGGTAGATCGCTGCCATTGTCACTCTCAAGTTGGTAAGTAAAATTGAAATCATGTTGTTGAACGGGAGAACGGAAAATAGTGCAACCCTCTCTAACAACAATAAATCCACTGTCCCCAAGATTGACAGCGTGAATCCCCTAAGAAAAAAGGTAGACAAAGCAAATGTTAGTTTAAAAAAAGAAAAATTTTAAGATTTTCATCATGAGAGACACCTGTTTTTTTACATAACATATCAAGCAATCATATGTTTCTTAAGATAACATAGAAATTTTATAAATACATAAATCATTGGCTTCTAAAAATGAACTGAAATACTTGGGACACTTTAATTGAATGAATCAGCTGCTTCAACAGAACGAGTGTTGTAAGGAAAAGACTGTAAGTAAGAAAACTCCACAGGAAGTAATGGCTCTACACTCCAGAGTAAACACATAAGAAGGTTAAGCAAGGTGCATTAGACAAACCATCAACAAAATGGAATCAAGGCCAGCCATTTAGAAAATAAAATACTCTTAAAAACAGGATGATGCGACAGAAATACAAAATAAAATATTTGAGGACATATCGAAGCAATGCAAAGATGTTTTTGATATGGCATGCATATGTCATGAGATGGATATGGTTTTAAAGGGAGTTAGCAGGATACAAGGATACCTACCCTCAGAGAAACTCAATCTATACAGACTAGCATGTCCAACAGATATAAATAAATAAATAATGTGCACGAGTTTGGTTCACAAATCAACACGCACTAGAAGTATAGATGACTTTCACAAATATAACGACAACATGCCATTAATTTACCAAAGCATTAAACGCAATCATGAACTCAATTATGAAACTTTAGTTGCTTATGGGAGCGTTTACATTAAAAGGCTCTATAGGGAACAATGGACATAGACTAACATCATCATCATCATTATGTTAACAGTTTTTTGGGAAAAATAATGTCACCATCTTCATTGTTATGTAGACAAATTATATAAAGAGAGAGATAAGTAAAATCATGAGTCTCTCATGTAGAATGAAAGTTCATATATAACATGTAAATCACACGTTCATGATAAGCAAAATATATTTCCAAGATTTCAAAGACTGATCAAAGAAGTGTAACAATATTCTTTTAGAAAATGCTTTGTCGAACAAGGTGCCAGGAGTGACCAAGAGTCCAAGCACCTGACATAGCATACAACATAACATGGTGATCCTGAAAAAGTGTCCGTGCTTCATCATTTTCCAACTACTGACAAATCAAATACATTTATTCACGCGTCTCTATTTTCAATTAAACTTGTTTAAACAATTAATGTGGCAGCCGTTATGAACACTATAGAATTTACTGTATGGTAAGCTTAAAAAAAGTAAGGCATTTACATACACACACCACTCAATTCTTATAAATTTATATATCTAGCACCTAGACTTTGCCTTTTACATTTATACCCCCCAAATCTTTCCAATCACATCAAAATACCACCATTTTTAACATCTAAAAAGTAAAATACACAGTTTAAAGCTTTGGTAAGGTGGCATGTATGTAAAAATTGAATTTTAGGTGTTAGATATGTAAATGTGTAGGAATTGAGTGGTACGCATATAAAACTTCCCAAAAATCGGTTGATGCTAAAGCACTTGGAAAAACAGCAAACCTGATTGGTGAGAGCAATAATGCAGGCCGTTGATGATCCCTTAGCTTTCGTACAAGAGTAGGCTTTCTCCAACACCCTCAAAGGATTGATCAACCCCTTCGGCTCATCTTGGATTGCAGATGCAGCATTAGCCATAAGTTCTTTAGCATATTTTCCCGCATCAACACCAAGATCAGCCCAACCACCAACACCATCTGCAACTCCAATTACTTGCTCATCATCACATAAGAAATGTGCATCTTCTCCTCCAGTTTCTTCTTTATCTGGGTGTGGAAGATAGCAAGACCCAGAAAACAACTTCAAGGATCTATCACTCAGCGACTTCCTGTGGAAAACAGTTCAAATTTGAAGAAATATTAACGTTTATCCAATAAAAGGTTATTTGGAACTGGCAGGGATGATATGCTTTATTCATGATGTATCCTATAAGGATCGTATATAAGCTTCATTTAGCTTTATTCACGGATACAAGGAAATTAACGAATAAAATGAAGAGTTCTATACATTTATCAAAAAACAGGATGCTGGTTATGTTAAGGGGAGATATAGATCATGATGCAAAAGTTAGTAAAAAAATTATGAGCAGGGACCTGTATTTGAATAATAATTTCAAGATCAGCTAATTATAAATCAAAAGTCAGAGTTCTTAATAGAATGAAAATATCTGATAAATAGACAAAACATATCCAATGATTTGGAATTTCCACGGATACATGGATACAGATTGAAAGGAAATACGCAGCATCAAATCTATTTCTTGATTAAAACTTAATGATTTCCTCGGATGATATGTTGTGATAAAATTTGAAGAGGAGCCCAGTAAAAAGACAAATTATACAAATGATAAATGTAACTAGCTTCTATATTGCCAAAATTACAAGTATTTCGGTAGGTATTACTCTAACAGCTAAATACTAAATGCGAATTCTTCAAAAAAAAAAAAAAAAAAAACAGAGCAGAGGAGTGAAAAAAAAGTCAATTTTTCTGAAATCAGCCCAATAATTCACCAGCAATTTCCAAGGGAAACACAATGGAGCCACATGAGGAACTGGTTAAATGAGTCTAGGGAGTCATCACATGAAAAAAATATATAATAATTAAAAAAAGAAAAACTATGAAGGCTATAAGAACTTAATCATTAGAACTATAGGTAGAAACACGAAAATAAACGTACACACATATATAAATATGTCAGCACACACAGAACACAAGTCACTTTAAGGAACAAAAACTTCAATTGGTTCGGGAATCTCAACAGAAATTGAAAGTTTGCTTGTCTTTCCCGCAAGATAATACATTAAAATAAACCAAATCAGGTTTAAGCAGTAGTAACAGTTTATATTGAATCTCATACATTCATTTCCTAGAAAGTGCAACAAGTGAACGTAATCAAGAAATGAAAAACAATGAATATTCTGATAGAGCTAAAAAATTTTCTACCATAAATGATAATTTTGCCAATTGTGTGCCAAATTTACAGGACCAAGCTAAGTTAAACACACATTGTTCATCACTATAAGTATCATAATGGACTCCAATCATGATGAATCCAATGTTTTTGTATATTTCACATAGTGCATGAAATGCAAAATTAATGATGAACATTTATTAAAAAATGAAGATTGTAAAATTACATACATAGCACACTAGTAAATGATAAATCAGTCATCTCTAGCGATATTCCAGGAATGTAAAACTTTAATCCAAATCAGTGATTTGTCAAATTGAAACCATGCAGTTGAATGCCTTGGCTCGAACAAATACATCCATATATATAATCTCAATGTTTTAGTACGTAATAATTTAAGGAAATAAATGCACCAAACAGATTGGCAAAGTAACAGCTAACCTGTCGATGCAAGCAAGCATCTGCTAACATCAACCAAAAAAACTATTCCTATACATTCCTATTAGTCAAGGGCAGGATATCTAGCACAGTTCAGATAATGTTAAACGTGAGAGTGTTGTTGCATTTGGTTTTGTTTTTTGATAAGAAATAAAGTTGCCACTACTCTGATAAAAATGAATGAGTTGTTTAGTGTGTTATCAAGCCATGGCGAGACGTTCCAAGTCGACACATGGAGGAGTTGTACAGGTCCTATAAAAAATGCTATATGATAAGTGTATTCTTATGAAGCACGGACACGAACATCACATACATAAATGGACAACACGCAACAAAAAATGAGGCAAAACATAACACGAATATGATAATAAACTATATAATTTCTACAGGTAAGGCATGTCAGCATGAAATATGGCATCATCAAAGAAGCTTCAAAAATTAAAAATGACTAATAATAGAAAAATCCTCTATCACACGTGTATTTATCTTTTTAGTTGTCACATAAAAGAAACTTACAAAAAAAAGATAAACAAACTCATTCTTAAAATAATCAAACAAAACACGACTATAGAAGCATCACTAATTGGATTTAGCCACTGGACACAAAGATCATCATTATCACTAGCACAGATACCTTTTCAATAACATCTTTAACTTCATCCAGGAAAAAAAAAAAAGTTTCAATAGATGACTTAAGCGATAATTAGCAACTTCAGAGTACACATTGTCCTTCATTATAGTTAATTAATACCCAACCAAATCCCAAAAATCTCCCCTTGAGCATAATCTGGCCTCCTCCTAAATAAATGATGAAAAAAGTATGCAAAGATATTGAAAATTCACCCCACTGAGCAGTGATCTTGCAAAAAATTTCTAACTTGCAAATTAAATGTTCTTTCAATAGCATTAGCACCCAATAATTCCTCATTGCATGGTCATAGCCTTTGACCATATATAAATATTCACTTGATTATGATCTACACCATTGGTTTGAGCCACTTTGCCAAAAATAGGGGAAAACTTTTCACTGAGAATCTAATTTTGCTCAGCTTCAAGATCAATTTTTGTATTTCCCTTATCTATGTGGATGTTAATACAAGGCATAATCAAATGATTTCCCTAGCTTATCTGAGCAAAAGAGCTTTAACCAGTGAATATGTTCCCATGAACTTTCCTTGGCAAAGATAATATTGAAATACTACATTGTCTCCCACTCTAATCGCTCATATTTTGTCTAATTGGTAGCATATACTAGTAAAAATTTTGTTGCGCACATTATGAAAGTATTGCCAATCATATCAGTGCAATCTCAGAAGTTAGAATCCTACCAAACAATGAAACAAAATTTAAGATTTACACATTAAACGTTAAACTTCATGAGAACGTGAATAATAAGAATTAATAGTCATGTCCTATATTTGAACCCTAAATCCCATGAACTTTCCTTGGCAAAGATAATATTGAAATACTACATTGTCTCCCACTCCAATCGCTCATATTTTGTCTAATTGGTAGCATATACTAGTAAAAATTTTGTTGCGCACATTATGAAAGTATTGCCGATCATATCAGTGCAATCTCAGAAGTTAGAATCCTACCAAACAATGAAACAAAATTTAAGATTTACACGTTAAACGTTAAACTTCATGAGAACGTGAATAATAAGAATTAATAGTCATGTCCTATATTTGAACCCTAAATATCAATCATGGCTTTATTAAGGAAAATCAATCATTTACGGCAATATTCAACTGTTTTATATCAGATTTTTAAGGTAAATGAATAATGAAGTAAAATCATAAAATATGAATTGATAAAATTAAAAATTGAGCTGAACTTTATCCAGCTTATATGAGATAATGTCACATTTATTTAATAAGATATCAGAAAATACATCACAGCTTTGAAGATGGCTAGCTAAGAAACAGTTGGCTTCAAAAAGGAGTCAAAGGTTTTAAGCTTAAAATGTCTTTGGCTTCGGAGATAACTGGATGGGGCTCGATAATGATTGGTTTTGAAAACAATGAGCAAGACACAAACTTCAGCCATCTCTACTTAAAGGCTCGTTAGCTTTGGATATCGTTGAATAGGGAACAATCCACTTCAAAAAAAAGTGTGCAGGTGCAAGATGGATCAACCAAAATTCATAGCTTCGATTGAAGAAGCATGAATGGTATATCATATCACATAAGCTAACACTACTAGTGTAATAGAGGTATTAATTTGTTCACACAATTTGGCTTAGACTTTCACAATGTTCCACCTGTGCCCCGCCATTCTCGCCCTATCCCGCATGTCTACTAAGCATCAGTCAATTTCACACTAAAAACACTTCGACACAACTTCTAGAGTGCAAAATAAATGTCAAATGCATGTCAGAGCTATGTCCTCGTCCAACAAGTGTCCAACACAACACAAAATCCCTTTTGAAGTTCTTAGCTCGTAAGTGTTTTCCAAGAAAATTAAAAATAAAATGTCGTTAAATTGTTAAAAAAACATTAAATGAGCATGATTGATTAGCGTACAAAGCATGAAAGTTTTCATAAGAAATGCGCAATTTCAATTTATAAACATACTTGCTTTAGCAACTGGTATGAAGATATAACACTAAATGCAAAGATTTCTTCAATGGAAAATCATGTGACTTGCTTGCCTCCACACAAAAAAAGTGGAAAAAAATAGCATCTATATTTTCATTCAATCTTACTAGAAGGGGGCCTTTTTTAGTTTTTTTAGTTTTTTTTTTTTTCATAATGAGTAAACTAGCAACAAAACCAAATCTACAAACCAATATTATGTTTCCTGGGGAAAATTTCATGAAATTTTCCTTTATATGGCATAAAGATTGACCAAGTCCATATAAAACACAACATTTTTTTTTTATTTTTTTTATTAAAACTCAAAAATGAGCTTAATTTTTTTGTCGATAGAATAACATAACCATAACACTGTCATTGTCGAGTCTCAGGCCCCAGATGTGAAAAGTGAAGGGTTGTGTTAGTTAGTCGACAACCAGTATAAAATGTCTAAAAATCATGACATGAATCCTTTTAATTCTTGTGTAAATACTAGATCGTCCCCTGAAAGCTATGTGATGTGTGGCCTGAATGCAGTAAAAAGAGAGCAAAGGTCGCTATATTTGTGTCCAGGTGTAGTAAAAAAAAGCAAGGGTTTCCAAATTACAAACGAATGCGGGCAAAAAAGTTTATCTATGAAACTAATTTTACGATAGAACCTTGGAATATAGCTACTTTCACAGATAAATTAATGAAATTAGTTGATATTATGGTTCATAAAAAGATAAATATCTAATGTATTCAAGAAATTAAATGGATTAGAGAAAATGCAAAGGAGATTGATAGCTTAGCTTTTAAATTGGTATTCAGATAAAAGTAGCACTAGAAATGGTTTGTGTGGTTATAGATAATATTTCGAAAAACAATGTTGTAAAAATTAATATAATTTGAGATAGAATTATAGTCCTTAAGATTATTGTTAACACTAAGATTTGTAATATTATAAGTGCTCATGCTTCTCAAGCAGATTTAGATATAGATTCTAAAGAAAAATTTTGAAATGACCTAGATGAATTAATATAAATGATACCTATTGAAGAAAGAATTCTTATTGGAGGAGATTTAAAGGAACATGTTGGTAGAATGATAGAAGATTTTAGAAATATTCAAAATGATCATATTAGATTTTTCCTTAGTATATGATTTTGTTATTATTAATAATTTATCTAAGAAAATAGATATGCATCTCATTGCTTATAAGAATCAATCTAACAAAACATAAATTAATTATTTTCTTATGAGAAGAAAGATAGTCGACAATGTAAAGATTGTAAGGTCTTTCCAAGAGAAAACTTAAGAGCTCAACATTGATTATTAGTTCTAAATTTTAAGATAAAAAGTTGTAAGAAAAAAAATACTAGGAATCATTATCATGAAATTAAATAGGACACCTAAAGACAAATAAAATTATTTTTATAAGTAAACTTCAAGATTTCAAGATTTGAAATGTTCATGCAAAAGCAAATTCTATGTGGGATAAAGTAACAAATACTATTAAACAAGAGACAAAAGAGATACTTGGAGAATCAAAAGAAAATATTTCAATAGATAAAAATAGTTGATGGTGGAATAATAATATGCAAGAAAAAATAAATATAATAAGTGTTACAAAAATTGGTTTAAACGTAAAAGCCTAGAGAACTAAGAAAAATAAAAGGTGACCCACACAGAGTCTAAAAAATAATTTGTGAAGCTAAATATTCTGCGTTTAGTGATCATTATAATAAATTAGATACTAAAAATGGTGAAAAATATATGTATAAACTAGCCAGATAAAAAGAAAAAAATGTAAAGATTTAACTAGAGTGTATTAAAGATGAAAATAAAAAAGTACACTTAGAAAAAGATATTCAGCATTGGTGGGTGAGCTATTTTGATAATTTTTTCAAATACGTTTCTGAAGATACGATCGAACTTGGTGATCTTAATATCATTAGTAATGATAAAATATTTTATTTTTATCGTTGCATTAGTAAAAAAGAGGCAAATAAGGCTTTAAAGAAAACTAAGGGTGGAAAATCAATAAAACCTGATGATAACCCAATTGAAGTATGAAAATCTTTAAGAGATTTGGGAGTTTTTTTGGCTTACTAAACTCTTTAATATTATTTTAAAAACTAAAAAGATGCCTAAGGAGTGAAGAAATAGTATTTTGGTCCCCATTTTTAAGAATAAAGGGGACACACAAGAGTGTAAAAATTATAGATGAATTAAGTTAATGTGTTATACTTTAAAATTATAGGATAGGGTAATTGAACATATGTTCAGACTTGTTACAAAGATTTACCATAACCAATTTGGATCTATGTCGGGCAGGTTTACTATGGAAGTTATACATTTATTAAGAGAAATACTTTGGAGAGTTCTAGAGAAGAAAGGTGTTGATATGACTTATATTCAAGTCATTAAAGATAATGTATACTATAGTTGTTACTTGTGTTCGAACAAGAGAATTGACCAAATATTTTTCTAATTCAATTTGATTACATCAGGGATTGACTCTTAAGGGATATTTATAGGAGGATGCACCTTGGTGTATGCTTTTCGCTGATGATAAACTTCTTGTGGATAAGAGTAGAGAAAGAGTTCAGAAAAAAACTTGAATTATGGAGGTCCACATTGGAGTTTAAAGGTCTTCGTTTGAGTAGAACTAAAACTGAATACATGGAATGTAATTTTAGTAGTAGTAGCTCTAATGGAAGAGTTGTGACTATGGGTGATCAAATCATTAAAATGTGTGAACGTTTTAGATATCTCGGGTTTATTGTTAAAAGTGATGTTGATATAGATGGGGATGTTATTAATAGAATTCAAGTTGATTGGTTGAAGTGGAGGAATGCTCCGGGCCTATTGTGTGATAGAAAAGTACGGCTCAAACTGAAAGGAAAATTTTATAGGATGGTGGTGCAATGCTCTATGGCACAGAATGTTGGCCTTTCAAATATAAGCATAAACCAAAGTTAAGTGTTGCCAAGATGAGAATGCTTATATGGATGAGTGGCTTAATACTTAGAGACAAAATGAGAAATGAATATCATTGTGATAGGATTGGTGTAGAGGATTGGTGTAGCTCCAGTATCGGTCAAAATTAGAGAAAGTCATCATAGATGGTTTGGTCACATTAAACGTCGACCATCTGATGAATCCGGTATGGGGAGTAAATGTTTTAGATTCAGCTTATGTTAAAAAAGGTAGAGACAAGCCTAGAAAGACTTGAGCATATTGTATAAAAGATGATCTTAATTTATTAAAATCAAATTAAA
This sequence comes from Phalaenopsis aphrodite, assembly GCA_003013225.1. Lineage (NCBI taxonomy): Eukaryota > Viridiplantae > Streptophyta > Magnoliopsida > Asparagales > Orchidaceae > Phalaenopsis > Phalaenopsis aphrodite. Next base: position 35,241 of record NEWO01000360.1, on the reverse strand, counting down.
ATATGACACTCAATATGACGCAATGGAGAAAAATGATTCATGTAGCCGACCCCACTTAGTGGGAAAAATGTTTGTAGTTGTTGTAGAATAACTTAAACATTAACTTTCCTAATGATAATCACTCGCATAACTTATTTTTTGAGTTGTGATGGGACGACGCCCACTTCATTTACATAATCGCTACTTCAACTCCTCATCCACGTGTATCACCACAAGAGGGACTTGTTCTTCGTATCTTCTTTTCAACATGTTGCATGGCTTTGCCATCTACACTAATTGTCTTTATTGCCTACACTAACAGTCTACATTGACAAAAATAAGTTTAAAAACCCCATTAGCATTGGCTCCATCAAAACTAACTTCAAAATCATGAGTTCATCACCATCTATCCCAGCAAGAAAAATTGTTGGCGACAGAGGTAACTTTGTATTTAATACCAACAATGATGCTCCTCAGCCAATTCATCAAACATGTGTTCCACAATGGTGGTGTTCACTTTAATAGAGGATAGAGATGAATGTGTTAATAAGCAATCCTTACCTCAATCTTCAATCAGTATATTAATTATCTGCTGCTAGCCCTTATTCATCCAGTGGCGTCAAAACAAAACCTACGAAAAAATGGTCTTCCTGAAAAGAATCTATCCAAAAAAATGAAAGTCTTTTCAATATAAAAACCAAAACAAATATAAGTCTTGGAATGATTGTGTTATGTATTAACATTATAGATCCCAAAATACTTAAATATATTGAACTGGGATATCACTTTAACTTCTAGTGAAGTTCATGTAGATGTTAAATAAACTAATTTATGGAACCATACAATTGAAAAAAAATGAAACAACAAAAAAATATTAATTTAATTGGCAATATCTAAGATTAACCAAAAATATTGGCAACCTATTAAATTAAAAGAATTAATTGTGCAAATCCTCTAAGGTTTTAAACAATAAGTAAATCTTGGTCACCATTATGACGTGATCCTCCATGATTAGAGGAATGGAGATAAATTAATTCTTTCATTCATACCTTCATAACCAAAAATGTTAATCAAAAATGGAAATTAAGCTTACAAAAATTATGAAGCCTTTTTTTTTTTTAAGCAAAAACATCAAAGGAGCATATAATAACTAACTTCAGCTGGCCTAAAAGGTAAGTACTATGCCAGGTGAGAAGTCATGGTTGATCAAGGTCTGTCATATTTGTATTGTCTTCTTTGTTGAGGAGTTGTAACGAAGTTGGGTCACCTCTTTCAATAGCAATATAAATCCTCATATTTCACATGGCATTGAATAAGATATTATGAAAAATCATTTAAGTATGTGGTCAACATAATGCATTTTAAAAACTAATTGCAAGAACATAACTTCAGAATGAAATATCACACATGTTTTTTTAGACGTGATGTCATAAACAGCATCACCAAATAAAAGAGTGAATGCTAAAAAAAGAGTACTTTACAATTCCAATTGCTTCAAAATCAGTGCATAATCATCATGTATCAATGCATCAATGCGTGTGTGTGTGTGCTGGAAAACATTGAAGAAATCACTCCAATCGCAATCAGTAATATGCTTCAGCTATTTAAAAAGGATAAGAGATATAAACACCTGTTTTGCATAACTACACGGCTTTCAAGCTGCTCATCCTGTGACACGCCATCAAAAGAAAAATTCCGAGCAGCTCCTGTAGAATATTGGGCTGCATAAGCCAGCTGAAAGTTCTTATTCCATAATGCAAAACATGGCACAAACTTTGAACAAAATTCAGAGGAACCAGACCATGCACTCCAGTAACTCAGTTTCCAATCATTTGACAATTTATTAGGCAAGCCTCCATTGATAATCCTGTAATGATCGAGAAACTTATGCTTGTTGCATATACCAGTTCTAGTCATAGCCTGTAAATGTGCATTTGTTTTATCCCCAATGCAAATATTAGGGGAGATTGATTCCATCCTGCCTGTAACATAACTACAAGCAGACATTGCATTTCTCTGGAATGCACTGAATAAAGACCTTCGAGTGAGCTCAGAGAGCAGGATGTCAATTTGCTTTACACAAGATTGACAAAGAAGATCGGTTACAGAAGGAGCTGAAAATTTGCGAGAAACTGTTCCGAGGACAGAAAACACTGCTCTCTGATCAATCGTATGCACGTTCTTCACGCCATTTGCACCGAACTGAGGGAAAAGGCCAATAGTCGAGAATGGTTGCGACAAGAACAACCAAGTCCTGCCAAAAATCACGTTCCTGCTGCGCCCCAAAAGTTCTGAAGAAGTCTGCAAACCCTTCTGCTTTGGAAGTAAAGATGTGGGCATCTTAACCATGAAATTGCGGAAGAATCCTTCTAGATATCAAACTCCAGAGCCCGGAGTGGCATATATAAAATCTCATAACTTCAATGCGCCAATCCTTTTGAAGAAAAATAGATCGAAAACAAATCAGAAACCGAACACAGAGATCCAGGATTAAAATGATGAAGGGTGATCCAACAATGGTGCAAATGAGTCCGCTACTAAATAATGCATATAGCCTGCACGGAGAAAGCTAGAAAATATGCGCATCCGAGATAGGGGTTTAGGGGACAAAAAATTCAGTTCTAACCAGAACAGGGCGGAGTGCAAATAGAGCTTATCCAAATCATTAAAATAAGTACACAGCGTCAACAAAAATCTTCAAAAACATAATACAATATATTCAAACCCACAAATTCTTCTAAAATAAACGGAAGAAAAAGGGTGAAAAAATTCATAAAGGAATATAATTAATCCCATCAAAACCAATCCAGAACACGATGAACAAGAAAAAGGCAGAACGAAGCAACAGAGAAAAGGATTTCTTTCTAACCCGAGATAATCATTGAACAAATCTGAGATTCTACACCGGCTGGCGGCCAGCCGGTGGCTACAGAGAAAAGTGTTGGCGGCGAAAACAGTGGTCGTGGTGGTGACGATAAAAGAAAGGACGATGCACGTGCGACGGCTTCCTGTGATGCACAAGGCCGAAATGCTTGGAGGCAACCGACCGGAAGAGTATGGTGATATTCAAAGAATTAGGGACAGAAGAACCCTAGACTGAGAAATCCGACGCTGCTGGCAACTAAAGAGTCGTTAAATATCTGCACCGAGTAAGCCTGCCAACTTCGCTTTTTCGGCACGTAGTGCGCGAGCGGGTGGAATTGGCTGGTCAATGGGTGGATTTTGGCTCATTTATCACACTATAATTGTGCCTGGTGGGGGCTATAGTTTACGAGAAAATATGTGATGCAAAGCTCTCACATAGTCTTAAGTTGGGACATCAATAAAAAGGTGACACCTGGTATATTAAGGATCTGTTTGGAGCAGTTATAGTTTATTTAGCTTATTCAGATAAGTTGTTTATCCTGATAAGTTGTTAATCAACTATTGATCGAGATAAGTTGGTTGATTGTTTTATTTGTGCGTTTGGAAAACAGTTGATTTACAGTTTTATCTGCATAAATGATAATTATGTCCTTACGCAATAGTGTTATTTGTAACAAACATGTCATAACTATATAAGGTTTCAGGTTTTACCGTAGATATTTGAGTAAGAATTTGGAAAATTAATGAATAACAGTGAATGAGACGATGATAAAGATGAACATGATAATTTGGTCGATGCGGAGAAATGTCACTGCAATTTAAAGTCTCCCCCTCCTACTAAGAACCAAATATATAACATTGTTAAGGTCAATCCGTGATTAATCAAGTACCACTCTTAATATATATTATTAATACCTATATTTATATATGATGTGTGCTAGAAATCTCCCGGCGGTAGACTAATGGATTATTGTCTTAGCGTTACACGAGAATTCAGCACACACTCAGATAAAAATGAATCGAGCTGTGATCACACCAGAAGTTTTTACATGGAAAACCCGTAAAAAGGAAAAAAACTATGGGGTTTGGCCCAATTATAAAAATTCACAATAAGTTGATGATTACAAATGTCCCTTCTCCCACATGTAGGAAAGGGTAACTAGCTTTCCACTTTACAACGTCAACTGATGACGTCTAGTAAGCGGTGGTTGACGGAGGCAGACAGTGATCACGGTAGTCGACGACAATCGATATTGGTCGGCGGTGGTCGATAGAGGTCAGCGGTGGCTGATGACGGACAGTCGTGGTCGACAGAGGTTAGCGATGACTGATGGCGATCAGCGGTGTCCGGCGGTGGTTGACAGAGGTCAACGGTGGCTGATGACGGACGGTGGTGGTTGACAGAGGTCAGCAGTGACTGGCGGTGATCAGCGGTGGTCGATAGAGGTCGGCGATAGTTGTCATCGATCAGTGGTAGTCGGCGGCTATCAACAATGACAATGATGATCTTGGACTTGAGCTCTTTCTCAAAGTCTCAAGTTCTCTCTTAAGCCTCCTCCTCTTAGGCGCCGTTTGACGCAGCTTATTCTCTGCGTCCGGCGTTTTCAAAACGTCGTGTCTGCGTTTGTCTGGGTGTTCGCTCCTGCGATCGCTAAACGCAACGATAAAATAGGATCCATTCCATTCGGTCCTTCGACGCTCCCGACATCCTGCGTTCAGCGTTCGGCGTGGGCTTATTACCCCGCAGCCCTCGTCCTCCCCGAAGTCTCTGGAAGCCGCAGATCTCACAACGACGCCCGTCCCCGTCGTTGTCGCCCGCAGATTGCAGATCTCCGCACCTCACCCCGTTCCGCTGTCGTAGATCTCCGCACCTCGCCCCGCAGCCCTCGATCTACCGCACCTCGGGTATGTCGTAGATCTCCGCACCTCGCCCCGTTCCG
>NEWO01000360.1:0-26767 GCA_003013225.1 Phalaenopsis aphrodite | reverse complement strand
CAAACTCCTGAAATTGTGGCTGGTAGTTCATTACCTGAGGATGATGTAGACTCTAATGATTTTGGAGATCAGGAGGGTGAAGGTTTGGCTGATATGATTGCTTTAAGGGAGTCTATTACAGATGCTATTTGTGGCTGTTGATCTACCAAGTTTGACTTTAATAAAGTTATAGGTTGATATTCATATGTATTTAATTTTTGTTACTTTTAAAATATCTTAAACGGACATTAATTCTTTTGTTTTTGTCGCAGTTAAACAAACATGACTTCCAGGATATCAGGTATGGACAGAGAGATTTTGTGTTATTGTGGACTACCGTCTCCGTTGCTAACGTCACGTAAGGAGCATAGCTTTGGGAGTCAGTTCTATGGTTGTGCCAGAGGTGTTTCAGCTCGTTGCGGTTTCTTCAGGTGGGCTGATAGTCCCACATATTACACCGCCAGTAGTTATGCCAGCAGTCATGTCAATCTGATGTTTTCTCAGGCTGACTGTGCAGTTGAAGACCGATGTAGCCAGAGTCTGAAATTAAATATTTTAATATTTCTCCTTGTTGTTGTACTTGTATTTGTACTTTTTTTAGTTCTACTGGTACTCGTTAAGATGTGAGAACTGTATGTTATCTCTTAGAACTTGTCTATCATTATCGTATGTTTCTGCAACATATGTTTCTTTTCTACAAATAAGTTATTTTAAATAAGCTGCTCCAAACAGTTTTATCACATAGGGGCAGTAATGTCATTTAACCACCAATAAGCTAGCTTCAATAAGCTGGCCCAAACAGCAAGCCAGATTATTCTGATAATCTACAGATTATCAGATTATCAGAATAATCTGCTTATCAACAGATTATAAATAATCCACAGCTGCGCCAAACAGCCCCTTAATGTGAGGTGTGAGGTTTTATTTATAGGGTTTTGAGTGCAATTAATGCAGGAATATGAACCATTTTGATCGGACGGTCCGAAGAGCTTCCTTTGATCAGATGACGTTTGATGGACATTTGAGTGTCTTAACAATGTTGGAATTAAGCAATCTTAGGCTCGTTGGATTCGTCTTTTCGAGACGCTCGATTCAACTATAAACTCGCTAAATTTGACATACGTTTGACCTTTAAATTGCCTCTGAAAATCTTTCAGTACTGGTTTAATGATTTGATTTGGGTTTGATTTGACTCGAATTGTACTGATTTTCATATCATTATGTCCGTTTCATCAAGCCGGTCAGTTTGACTATAAGTTTGTTAAAATCTGAGCTCCGAATGACTCTTAATCGAAGTTTGAATGTATCTTGTTCAAAAAATTGTATCGAGATTTGTGTCAGATGATGAAAACTTGTTGGTGGCATATCAATATATAAATACATGCATGTGTTATAAATCTTTTTCCCCATTTCATTAATGTTTCATGAAATAAACAGAGATCTATTAAGAACCCCACAATTCATGTCTCTGCTACCGATCCCTTCATATGATCAGTCTTTCTCACTGTCAAGAAGGATTGTCGAAAAGTGGGAAGAGCGGATAGGTAGAGGAATGCATGATAGGTTCCTGGCGAGGACATGAAGTGAAAGATCTGAACGATCATCCCGCGAGCCGCATGTCTAGCAAATAGAAAATTGGGTTTTGAGATAGTTTTGAGATGAGCTGAAAAAACGCGTGAAACATACGACATGTCGATGTTTTTGGAATGTCGCCCACAGTTATAAGCTGCCCCAAACGGGTCTTAAGAAGTCGTCATGTATATTATAAACAGGAGAAAAAATTGAATCTTTTGATGTGATCAGACCCGACTCAAAATCTAATCAATATATTACAAAAAAAAAACTGTCTATTCAAATCTTTTTGCCATTTTTTGTTGGGGTTTCATGTTCTCCATGCGAGGAATGGCGGCGTGTCGTCAACATTTCTGGTTCAGCTTTCCACAACCAATTTTATTTCTTCCTCACGTTTTAGGTTTTTTTTTTTAGGATTTGTTATAACATATTGAGGAGATAAAATCCACTATAAAACTGCAACAAATCAAATTTGAAGTTTAAAAGTAAACAAATAATGACAAGAACAACATGTATGCTCGTTTACATGACATTAAAATCATCACATTGCCTCATTTTCTTTTTTTTATCTCTTGTAGTTTAAATCAATAATATTTTGATATTAGAAGCTTTGATTATGTTCTCATAGTGATTTTACGCTAATACCAGAACACCTGAGACTTCGCCAAAAACACACCAATACAATATTAATATCACCCATATGCCACCACATCAATGTCTTCTAACAAAACCTCTAATATCACCACAATATCACACCAAAAATATCTTCAACCAAAACCTCCAGTACATCCTCAATACCAACCAATACCACACCCCTCACCACATCGATATCCTCACACAAAACCCCTCATATCACCTCAATAACTCTCCAATAACGCCCGAATATCACATTAGCACCGCATCAACAATATATTCATCCAAAAACCACAATATTATCTCGATACGACACCAATACCACAACAACATTATCCCATCAATATCATCATACAAACCTTTCAATATCACCACAATACCATTAATATCACTTCAATGTAGGGTTGTAAACGAGCCGAGCTTGAGCGAGCTCAGGCTTGGCTCGTGTTCAGCTCGGTCGAAATTACTCGTGTTCGAAATCGGCTTGTGAACAGTGTGTTCGTGTTCAACTCGATTTATATATTCATGTTTGGATCGTATTCGACTCGAAATTGACTCATTAAAATTAAACTGAAAAAATAGATGTAGAGTACTATATTCGAACCTGGGTCAAATATATGTAAAATAAGACACATAACCACATTACCACAATAACAATTACAATTTAAACATATATATAAATATGTATAATATATTATTATATAAATAATATGTGTAATATATTATTATATAAATAATTATATATATATTTTTTATTTCGAGCTAAAACTAGCGGAATACGAGCGAACAAAGAGTTGTTCGTGTTCGGCTCGTTTATAATTCGAGCTTTAAAAACTTGTTTTTGTTCGTCTCGTTTACTTAACGAACGAGTCAAACACAAATTATTCGTGAACAACGAGTTTTTTTTACAACCCTACTTCAATGCCACGCAAATATCAACACACTACATCGATACCACACAAATACCACACAACAATTTCTTCCCCCAAAACCACTAATGCCACCCCATCAATATCATTACGAAAAACTCTCAATATCACCCAAATACTGCTATAGCACCACACCATTAATATCTTCACATAAAACTTCCAATACTACCTCAATACCACACCAATATTACCTCAATACTATACATATAATATCTTCAGCCAAAACCCTCAACATCACACCAATTCCGCATAAACAATATATTTACCCAAAATGATAAACGCCACCTCACAACGACACCAACACCACTCCATCAATATCTTCACACACAACTTTTAATATCACTTTAATATCACCTCAATACCACAAGAATAGCACACAAATGTCATACCTACAATATCTTAACCTAAAACTCCTAATACCACATCAAAATTATATCAATACCACCACACCAATATCAATACCAAAAACCCTCACTACAACCTCGATATCATCGTAGTACCACCATAATACCACACCAATATTATCAAATTTAAATAGCTTGCAATTTCTAAACCATATGTTTGTATGTGCAGTTTTGTGAGCTAAACATTTTGGCTGACTATTCAATTGTTGAAAGATTACTTAGCACTATTGTGCACAATGAAAATGAAACATATTAATTGTATCGGGCTTATGCACATCACATTTGATTCACTGTTCAAAATGATCATGTCTGTTTTTTTTTTTGCAAATTTCAAGGAATATTAAATCAAGGAACTTCTTATGTGGTAAATCTAGTTTTAAAATGAAGTTTAATCTTAATAGCATTATTAAGTTTAAAGATCATATTAGCATTAGTTGTCGAACCATGAATTGACATGATGTTGAAATTGATGTCAATTAAAAGATTAGAAAAAAATTTGAAAGTCATAATCATCCCTCAGCAGAGTCGAGTGACCAACATCTATTGAGATATAGTCAGAGTATCAATGATATAAATGGAGATGTGCTCAAATTGATGATGAAAGCAGGGAGTGGAGCGACAGTGCATTAAATTTTCTTACTACAAAAGTTGGTGGAGTAAAAAAATTTTGATTCTAAAAAAGGATACATATTTAATTTTATTCAAGAAGGATGATAATTAAAAATGGTGACACTAATGTTTTAATACAACCGTTAAAAAAAATTCAACCTGCATATGGTATGTTTGCACGAGACTTCTATATTGATGATTCTTATAGGTTGATGAGCTTTTTTGGAGTGACGGCGTGTTGAGAGTCAACTATGACTTCTCGGGGATGACATAATTTTTTATACAATTTAGAGATTAAATAAATATAAGTTTGTTCATGCTCTTATTCGGCCATTGCTTGACATGTCGTAGAGTCTGCAAGTCCTGATGGAGCTTTTAAGCGTCACAAAACTGAACCGTGAAATATTTCTTGAACTTACTGAAATAAGTAATAATTTCTATTAGGAGGCCATTGAACCACATAAGCGTTGAATCCCTCGACGTGGTATAAAATATTCGACACTTCAATGCATAAGATATTTTAAGAAGAAATATAACTAACTAAAATGATGCAATGTGATTGCCCATATCACTCCGACCCTTTTGTGATACTAATGATAGAACCTTGAACTTCTTGGGAGGCTTAACGTCCATGATCTGTCAGGAGAACGCAATCTCTGGCTGATGGTATAATTCCATTCATCCCTCTTGATCTGAACTTAGGTATAGACCCAACGCCATCTTGATACTAGGATTCCTCAAATCTTTCAGCCCCTAAGTCGTCTCTTGGCCTTGGGGTTCAGGTTCTACGCAAGAGTTTAGTTCTTGAGAAGCTTGTGCTCTCACGTTTAGTTCTGCCATTCATACCGTCATTTGGTCTCAATGGTCCTGAATCTGTTGTTACACAAATCCTTTTACGAATTCCATGATCGAGGTTCCTACAAGGCATGTTCATTCTCTTTGGCACACTCTCCTTCTTATTGACATCATAATCCACACTCACTGTACATTTTAGGATGTTTAATAAAAAAAATGTCTCAGTGTATCACACTTAATGAATATAGCGTCTGACAAATGAGAGGAAGAGAAAGAGAAAGAAAGAAAAGTATGATGCACAATAACACAAATTTTCAAAGAGGCAGTCATTCCTTGAAGAAATGACCTATTATTTTGTAGATAATAGGACATCTAACAAAGTCACATATTTGTTCTTGTTTTAATATGAAGGTTACAAGCGATTAATACACCTTTTCATATTTGTAACCGACATCGAGGTTTTTTAATAACCATAACTGGCATTGGCATCATTTCGTATTAGTAACTACTAAAAAGGGGGAAAGCATTTAATGACGTCTTTGTGTTGTCATGTGGCCGTCTGACAATCGTTAATAGGCTAGAAAACCATCGACCAACCAGAGGGCCTTCCATTGGTCTTCTCGAGAGAATTTTTTATAGAGGCCCCTTTAGACATCTCTCAGAAGAATCCCATACTCATTCAAAATAGCTAGCTTTAATTGAGCATCCCTTGGATCACATGCCTTCTGCTCATTCGTTCGATAGAACTTTTGTTCAGCGGATTCATTGTTTTGACCAAAGGAAACAACGCTTGAGTATTTGTCCCTTGAGAATCCCGATGCAGTCATTTGGAATCTATTTTGCAAGATCCGCGGGGTTTCCTCAAGAATTATGCTACCATATTGATGTACATGTTTTATTTTTATTCTCAAGATCCAACAAAATGTATACAAAAGTTGAAGTTTTTGTATTACATATATAAATATATAAATACACAGGAATTGAGTGATAGGTATGTAAATCACTCTTATTTCTATTAATTCCCATGATCCCACGTCTTCATCTTTCATACCAAATTCTTTTTTCAGGCTGTCCTTTGGATAATTTGAAACCCACGGAGACACCCGACTGCAGCCTCTAAACATTTGGCAGCCTCCATTACTGTTGGGTCCTGTTTTTTGGTCAATTATAGGTCTATTTTCTGCACCACACGTCTGCTTTGTTCTCAGTCGCTCCCTCCCTTTCTCAAGCTAAAATCAAAATGAAATTGAGCAAATGGGAATCATAATTTGATGAAAAAGCCGATCGAGAGGAGGAGGGAGAGCCTTAGAGTAGGATGGACAGCAGCGAGGAAGAAGACGATTTCTCCACGCACGAGTATATAACGCCGCAGTCGTGCATCAATGCCATATACCAATCTAAAACCGAAAAGGTTTGTTTCTTTCTGTATCTTTTTTCTTTTTCAAAAATTCTCACTGCTTTTGGAGCTTTACAGGTCTAAGAATTATATGCACAACCTCTTTTGGTACATATTTGAATTTTAAACTCGAATGAGCAGAGCTGGTTGTATCTCTCGAGTGTTGTCTTGTCTAGGTTTTGTAGTCCTGGCGGCATTGCTTGTGTTCCCAGCGCTTTAGTCACATGAGTATTTACTATTAAGCTTGACTGTGTGAACAGTGGAGCAGCAGACTAGTGTTGGTTTCCTGGACTAGACTTAGATTTGGCGCGGGAGTGCAATTTTAGGGTTTGAGTGAGTGGAATGGTTTTAGAGTATGGATTGCATTAAGTAGAGCATCTCTTTCTATGGTTCTCCTCTATGTACTGTTTTCTCGTGTCAGTTGGACTAACAGAATGGTGACAATTCATCGGATTTTAATGAGGAAAGTTGTTTTGGAGATAAATGAACCATTATTAATGGCATGGTTCAGAATATTTCTTCCACTTGCTAAATAATTTAGCGAAGATGTCCGTGCCGTCTTTGGAATAAGCTGTTTTGTACACTCATATAACTAATGTGAAAATCTGGAGTAGGCTTTTATGATGGTTCTTACTTTCTTAGTTGGCGGCTTTCTTTCTTTAGCTGGCATTTTTAATAACTATTTCAGTACCATGGAAACATTTTTTCAATCTAGCATTGTTGATTGGCTCAAATTGTGATATTCTCAACATAAGATCTTATAAGGAAATTTGATGACCTATTATTTGCCTCACTTTATTCCAAGCTTCCAAACATTGTTATGGAAATTTGATAACACCATCAGAATTTTAAAGCACTAATGAGTAATATGATAGATTTTATAGAAAATATCTATCATTTTGTCAAGTTACTACTTCACAATATTCTTCATATCACTATCGTGTGATTGTTCATTGCTGTATTATGCTATTTTTGTATCAGACTACTCATTGGGTTTTATGCTTGCTTTGAGTTGAGTCTAGATCAGGCAGCCATGCCTAGCTTGGATCAATGGAATTATTCAATCTATTTAAATGATTTATAACTGTAATTGTATATTGCCGAGGAAAAGTTTTTTGATGTATTCTATTCATAAATAATCTATTTTTTTTATAATAGGATAATCAGTACAATGAGTACTAAAGTAAACTTGCAACACTACCTAACATCCAACATTAGAGCCCTTTATTTATCTTGATTCTTCTGTGCATTTAACACTTTCCCGCAAGCTAGAATATATATGTGTGTGTCTGTGTGGTTACACAACCTCCAAAAAGATAAATAAACCGAAGCCTTTATAGATATAAGGATTAATTGTCTTCTTAGAAATTATAAATATCCTGAATGAATCGATTGATTCTGTTCTTTCATGAAATATTAACATATTGACAGCTATACCATTATCATGGCACATAACCATGGGTTGTATGATAAGAAAATTGAGTTATCCTATGAGAATTTTTTACTCACATAATTTCACAATCAAATTGTGGTATAGTTCTCAATTCAACTTTAGCTTTGGATCTAACCATCCTCCTTTTTCTATTAAATACATTCTGTCCTACTTGGATGAGATATCTAGATACTGATTTTATTAGTTACAATTGAGTGAACAACGATAGCATAAAAGAATGCTTCTACATTCAAGTTTTTAGCATTAGTACAAGATACCATTTTTTTTTTTTTTTGAAATGTCTAGTTTGCATAAAAGAAAAAATTTTTTTTTTTGGATTTCACGTGCTCTCATAGCATTACAAATATAGTGCATTACCAATAAAGGATATGCCAAGCTATGTGCCGGTTAAATTAATTAAAATTTCAACCAACTTTCCATGCCTAGATTGGTCACAATGGTTTTTGTTCATTATCTGAGCTAGTTGTAGTCGATATGAGTAGTAATAAATTCACACCCAAGAAATCAAATCTCTTCAAGAAGATCGATGATTTATTTTCTTTGAGAAATAGATACTCTTATGATGGATAAATTCTATTATATGAAAATATCTTGCACGTTCTATATCTTTAATTATTATTTTTTTAGATATTACTTAAACTTAAATATATATTTTTTATTACACCTAAAAATAAAATATTCACCAACAAGAACTCTTAAAATAAAGTATGTTTGATTAATATGGAATTATCTTCAGTGCTACTTTGAAGATAGTCACAACCAATTATTTTTTTGAGCTATAATCAGTGAGATACAATTGATGTATAGAAAGTTTTTGAATAATTATGGATTTTTTTAAACTGCTAAATAGACAATAGATAATAAGAAATTTTGGCATGTACTAAAAATATAAAAGATATTAAGGTTTGGAAAGATGCACTATACTTTTTTCAAATATGGGATATTGGGGACAATCAACCACATTTAAAGATGGTTGAGATGACATATGAGGAGATAAAAATTGTTGGTGATTATTTTCCCATATGAGATCATGCACCAAACCCAAGGCACTTGTGTAATGGTGTCTATAGTTGATTTTGATTATGTGATAATATCATAGGATGCGAGATGTTTGTAATTGGGGGCAAGCGTGATGTGTCATGTGATTGCACACAGTTAGCGTAAGTAGGGCTGGGTGTAGGGAGTCACGGGCTGATATTAGGAATAACTCCTAAAGGGGAAAGTTGTGGGGATACAATAGGAGGGTATATCGCCTAGGGTTAAAGTTTTCTTGGCTTTGATGCCATATTGAGGAGGAAATTATTTTTGGTGGGTTTTGTTGATGAACACCACTAATATGTTTTAATAAGGGAGGGAGTATAATAGTTCAAAGTATGCAAGTTGATCTAAACCACTCTACAAATATATAATTAATTTTTATTATGACATTGCTCTATGTTGACATATACTAAACCAACTAATGAACGTGTTAGGAACATATCTAAGATCTTTTGAGAATAAAAAATGTTGCCAGGTTATTAAGATTTTTACAGATATGTCTATAAAAAGAACTACAACATAAATTTTTTTATTGGTTTTTTTTTTTGGTGATTACTTGGTTCAATTAGATATGATTTGAGAATTAATTAATTTCATTTAAATGTCTAAGCATGCATTGAGTTCTGGGAAATTTTATGCATATTTCATGATATCATATTCAATTATGTTAGGCATTGCATTTTTCTTTTTTTGCATGCCCCCTTTTTTGTCCATGTTTGCCATAAATTTCGTTTAGACACTATCTTACTTCAGTCTATCATAGAAATTTACCTTATTTAGCGACTTTTTTGATATTATTATTAAATTATTATTCTTTGAATGCTCTTAAGGTGACCTTTGTCTATTTTTTGGTTAGTAGCGCTAACGTTGAAAAGAACTTACCTAAGGACACCTTTAGGTATGCAATTTTGTATTAATGGCTATTTTGCTAATATTGCATCATTTAGAAAGCAACTCTATAGAATAAACACGTTTTTTAGTTGATGGGCAGTTATTAACGATAGTTGTTTATAATTTTATACAGTGGTTTTTGTAACATTCAATATGATGTAACAACATTTGTAATGTAATTTTCTTTTTGAATGTTGTAATGCAAATAATCTATTTTTTATATATTTTTGTTGCTAAGCCCACTTTTATATTCACAAAGATTTATGTATTGCATTGTCTTTTTTTTTGTTGATATTTTATCGTGCCAATTTATCGGAATCAAATTAATGAGCTATAAAATAATTTTGTCAAAAGAGAAAAATAAAACATGAACGCAGAAATATTATTTTGAACTTTCCAAAGAGGAAGTAATATTATCGAAGGTGACTCTGACACTTGCCTACGTGTCTGAGCTAAGCGAGCAAGACTCCACATCTCGAAACCCTCTTAGACAGGAGCTATTACTAAGGCGCCACCTAGGAGAGTGAGTTGTTGGAAGTCATTAAAATTTAATAATGAGAGGAGAGTTTGGGTAATTAAGAAGATTAAATTGATAATAACCACTATTAGATTAACCTGTAGAAACATTCAACTTAGGTTGTTATTTGTTTGTTTGAACTTGAACTTTCGGGGCTTGTTGTACACTTTATTTTAGCAATCTATTTAGCAATGTATCACAATGTTGGAATTCAGAATGATAGAAAACTTGAAAGTTATATTTTTTGCTTATTATATTTCAATTTGTAGTTGTAATAAACATCATATTGTACTCTTTAAATGTCTTTCTCATAATTAATATTTGTGAAAATTTATCTTCTCACCTTACTTTGGTGAATGTAATCGCCTTCTACTTTAGGCATCAATTATTGTGTTTGAGAAGAACTATATAATAAAGATAGACTAAAAGATTTTTCGTGCTGAGATATTAATAGAAATAATAGAGACCAAAAAAATTATATGTGTGTGTGTGTGTGTGTGTGTGTGTGTATATATATATATATATAGAGAGAGAGAGAGAGAGAGAGAGAGAGTTTTGATAATGCACATTTATTTGAGTACCATGGTTAATTAGTTTGACATATTTAAATGAAAATATTTGAGTTTGAAGTATGTTGGAAGTTATTAAAGTAATACACATTGAAGCATTGAGTTTGGAAATGATTTTGGACTAACCATTGAGTTCTTAGTCACACAAAACATGAATGATAAACATTCAATCCAAAAATTTCTTGCAGTGTCATAAAAATATTTACAAATGATATTTAGAGTCTCTTTTTTTTTGCAAATGACATTTTAATTCGTAAAAATATTTTGAAGTCAAACATCCTTTTAATTTTTTTAAGAAAGTTTGAGTATATGCTAATAATTAGCAGCCAATATTAGTTCAGTATAAAGTGATACTTTGTTATGAGAAGTTTGAATACGTATTATCTTTGACAAAAAAAAATTTCTATTTAGAAAAGACGGTATTTTTTATTAAGGTTGGACAATTAAAATGAAGTTTTCCTTTGTAGCATGATATGATTAGGTAATATCATGAGTTGAAATGTAATCTTTGTACGACAATTATTTGGCCTGCTATGTGGTATGTATTTGATTATTGGGCAGCAAAGAAGTCACTTGTTGTCATGACTTGACTTGATAGCTTAAAATTAATTAAGTTTGGAACTGCGGTTGGATGATATTCATATTAATTTACTTTCTATAGATTTTCAAAACTTCCAGTATATATGAAAGAACCACTAATAAACCATTTATAAATCAAAACATCTAGAAATAATAACCTAGTTTGTAAACGTCTCAAACGAACATATAATGGTATACACTACCCATAAGAAAATAATACAAATAAACCACAATCATAATTTCTATTAGCAACAATCATCTTCCTGTAAAGTAAGGGTCTGTTTGAGGCAGTTGCAACTTATCGAACTTATCCAGATAAACAGTTATTCTTATAAGCTGCTGATCAACTGCTTCTGATAAACAACTGATTTGTAGTTGTTTCCGGATAAATGACCATTCTGCCTTTAATTTGGATAAGTTGTTTAGCTCTTTGTTTGGTGCGTTTTCTATGCAGTAGATTCTCATATACTGATGCACCGAAAAGCAGAAAGGAGTCTAGCTACGATGAGTCGCACAACTTACTCTTAATATTGGCCATTAGCGCGAAAATTGCAGATGAGCTGAGCACGGTATGTGACAAGTAAATTTTTACATAAAAAAATGAAATGATAAAAAAACAAACAAACAATTCAACATGAAAATTAAGCTTACAGTAAAAAAAAAAAAGTTTTCTCACAAATTCACGATGAATGAATTCCAGTACTTCCACGAGAAGAAGACAAAGATCTCTTCACAAAAGCAATACTTGTCCCCTCCGGCAATTCGCAGGCCATCCTAACCTTATACACATCCTCTCTTATCTCAATCACCACATCGTCATCATCCCCATCTCTCTTCCCCTCTGATAACTCCCTCTCCTCTTCCAAATCTTGAATTGCCGCAACACCACCCACAAGCTCACCTTCTTCTTCACACTCCGCATTCAAATGCTCAACTGGACCGATAACACCGGCGCGACGGAGTGGACAATTCGAGTGCGAGCTTAGCCACGTGTCTATGCAGCTCTTATGAAAAGCATGCCTGCACTTTGGAAGAAAACAGAGGCTATCGCCATCACAAAACTCCCTCAGGCAAACCGAGCAGTCGCGGTCAGCGTTGACAATGGAGAAGGGTATCGAAGGTAATTCCGATCAAACACAACTATTAGAAGCGGGACGCGGGGTCGATCCCGTGACCCGCTTCTTTAACAAAAACCTAAACGCCTTTTTCAAACCGCCTAAGAAACACACTAATCAAACCAAATTTCAACGTTCTCAAAACGCAGCTGCAGACAATAAGCCGCTCCAAACACACCCTAAATCTCTCATGTTAGACATATCAATCTATTGTTTTTCCAGAAAGAAACAATTAAATTGAACAGTAATTTTTCACGTCTTAGTGAATAATTATAAGCTTATTATGTATTAAATTAATATGCGGTTGTTATGCATGAATGACCAAAAGAAATATAGCTCATCAATTTATCGAATTGTAAGTTTTTAATTTAAATTAGCCTTTCATGTTTCAATATAAGTATTTATCCTTTTTAACATTTGTCTTACTTTTAAGAGGTCATATCAGGATCACCGTCATACCCGAATGTATTATCAAAATTGTACCCGCATGTGCTATAAGAAATTTGCATATGAAGGTACACATTTACCGTTTCCATTTCCTTTATCGTGCATGAGTATATCGCATTTCTTGTCAATGCCATCTCGGAGTGGATTTTGGTTGACTTAAGTCTTTACTTATCATTTCATATCAATTTAAAATCATTTAAATATACTTTCATATGTTAATTATTTTTCTCTTATTTGTGATGCATCTTTCAAACATTCAAAATGCAACTTATTTGTGATACATCTTTCAAACCTTCAAAATGCAAAAACATAAATGAAGTATTTGTTTTTAAGACCATATTGCAAGTTCACTTTGATCAATTTGAAATGCAACTTCTAAATAAATAATTATATGATATCAATAAGAAAGTAATTACTCACATATGCCTTAAATTACCGCTTTAATATTTATTCTTCAACTTCACTATGTCGTCAATCTCTTATCAATCTCAAATCTGAATAGCCTTCGTTCACACTTCCTAGTTGAATAAAAATTTAATGACATTAATTTAATTAATTTTTTTCTTTAATTCTAATAATAATATAAGTCTTAACATTTACCTTATTTCTCCTCCTTTACTTCACGCAAAATATTCTTGCCAGCCTCTTCGACCTCAATTAACATAATTTCATATTAACATATTAAGTATATATCAATTTAATGTGTATAAAATTCCAATAAACAATTCTAACATAAAAAATTACCTTAACTCGCAAATTAGGGATTCACTAGGCTTCGTTTCTCTACTTCACGACCGCGATTCTTCCTCTTTCATCATACAGGAAGTTCGCGCCACCTGCTCTCCCTCTAATTCATTACTTAATAACTTCGATCCTGATATCAAATACACTTAAATTTAACATTTAAATAATAACTTATATATATATATATATATATATATATATATAATATTAATTAATAAACTTAATTAAAAAAAGTATTAGCACTCACCTTATATTTTCAATCAACAACCCTAACATGCACGCACGAGGCTTCCCTTTCTTCCTTTTCCTTTGATTCTAGCTCGACTAGCACGCCTGATCCTTTTCTTCTTCTACATGCGAGGTTTGACTCCTACCGCACAGACAAGACTTCTCCTCCTCTTCCTATACACTTGAGCACAACGAAGTTTCTTCCTTAGGCTAGTGCTTGACATCAATCTCTGGTAAGAGAGAAACATACAACTACTCTTCTTCCTTCTCTTCTTCTTTTTCTTCCATCCTTTTCTTCACTATCGTTGCTTCCTTCTCTTTCCTCTCATCTTCCTTCACTCGATGACAAGCCGCTTTGTTCCAGGACGTTGACACGACAAGCTTTTCTGAGCTTGACAGTGGCATCATATGCGGAATTCCTTGATGAAGCTGCAAGTCAGGACTGGAAACGACCCCTCCTCCCTTATTCCTTCTCCAATTTATTCAGCTCTCACTCTCTTTCTTGTTCTCACTCTTTCTTTGTAGGCTACGAATGAAAAAGCCGAGAGACGCCCTCCTTCAACTTCACTCTAACGACCTGCCGCGAAGGTTAATTCGATTTGACACATTTTTTATATATTTTTTGAAAATTTAGTTATTACACTTGTAGCAAGGTTGCATGTTAAAAATTGAATATTAAGGCAATTTGTTGT
Source organism: Phalaenopsis aphrodite (assembly GCA_003013225.1). Classification (NCBI taxonomy): domain Eukaryota; kingdom Viridiplantae; phylum Streptophyta; class Magnoliopsida; order Asparagales; family Orchidaceae; genus Phalaenopsis; species Phalaenopsis aphrodite. Next base: position 12,177 of record NEWO01000360.1, on the reverse strand, counting down.
GAGTTTTTGAAAGGTGAATTGAAAAGTAAATATATTTGGGAGACAATTGGAGTATCATTTGTTGAGGATAATGCATGTATAAGAAGACACACTGATAAATAATAAAGTTGGTAGATAGCATCAATAAATGAATGAGTTAATAACATGGTTAGAGTGCGTTGGGATTTGCTAAGAATGCATTTATTAACTCATAGAACGCTTAGTAGGATTGAATCGAGGATCAATATTCATCAAACCTCAAATAGTCATGATTTTATCATTGATGATATTCTTAAATGTTTTCATTTTTACTCGTCTTATATACGATAGAAACTAAAGCATGGTTCAATAAGCATATAATCCTAAACATATCAGTTTTAGCTGTTCTAATGGTTCCCTCCAATTTTGTCTAAGATTTTGAGTGAAAAAACTCAATTCTTTACTTGTTTTGACTTCATAATAGTGCATTGATATAAAGTTAAATTAAGGCAAGCATAATACAAAAAAAAGGATTTTTAAGACGTTTTTTTCTTGATTTAGCAGAAATCATGACCTAACCACATGCTTCTTGGTTCACTGCCTCTCTGTTGGTTTATTTCTTAGCTACTATGTCTTTCTTGTATGCAGTATAGACACTTTCAAATACCAATAATTCATGAGAACTCTAACCTCACATTTATATATATATATATATATATATATATATATATATATATATACATACATATACATATATACATGCAGGATATTAGGAGAATTTGCACAGAACTTTTGGATTTAAAGGATGCTGTTGAAAATTTACGAGGGAATATGCAGTCGAAGTACTTGGGATTCTTGAGGTGAAACAATAAATCATTTACATGCCTCATTTTTTCTGGCACCACCTGTTGGTAGGAAAAAAAAAATTGTTTAGATGATAACCTGGACTAATGCTACATTGTTTATACCTGGTTTGTACTCATGGCAATAAATATGGTGATGTCCCATTTCTTGTTCAATAATTTATGGTATTTCTATAAGTAGAAGCCGGCTAGTTGTTATCCATATGAAGCTTGGCATAGGAGTACCTCTGTAGGTATAAAATTGTTAAATATTGATTAGTCGTATGGTAAGCTTACAATATAATATGACAGATTAACTTCTTCAGAAATTTGGGTCTTATTTTGGAACTATGAAGCGTATCAAAACAAAACGGTGATGCAAAATAAAGAATTTTCTAATGTTGCTAAAATGTATTATAATCTTACAATCACCTTTGACTTTCCACTTTAGCTAGTGTTTCTCCATTCACAACACAAACACGTAAATTTATACATCTATCTATCTATATATAATAATTGTCTCAACTTTCTAATGCAATTTTTGTTGCTTTTGGTAAGTTTTCTCTGCTGATTTCATGAATTTGAACTGCATGTAGAATATCTGAAGAGGTAATCGAAATGGAGCAAGAGTTAATTGAATTGCAGAAACATGTTTCTGTCCAAGGAATTCTTGTACAAGATCTTTTGAGTGGTGTATTTCGAGAGTTGGAAATATGGAATGAATGCCAGAATGAGGACGCCTCTTCAAAGAGTGACCTCCAATTTTCTGAGACTGATAAAATCTTGAATTACGATGTGGATGACCCTAAGGCCACATTATTGGAGACCCTGGACATTTTACTGGCAGAGCACAAAATTGAAGATGTTTTATTGGTCTTACATGAGGAAGAGAAGAACAATCCAGAATTAAGTCATTTAGAGGAAAATCCATCAAATGATGGTTCTTCATACAGGGATGCATTCCTGAAAAGAAAAGAAATTCTAAAAGATCTTCTTGTTGGCGTTTGTGAACAGCCATATGTGCGTGCTGCAGACCTAAGGAAAGCTTTTTCAGGTTTAGTTACATTAGGGAAGGTTTCTTTGGCCCATCAGCTATTGTTAAAAGCTTATGGTGATCACCTTCAGAAAAAAATTGAGGATTTTCTTCCTTCTTGCTTGGGTTACACAGAGACATTTGCTGCTACTCTTTCTCAGTTTGTTTTCTCTACAATCTTTTTAGCTGCAAAAGAATCAGTTTTATTATTTGGAGACATGCCTGTAATCACGAATCGAATTGTACAATGGGCTGAGTATGAAATAGAGTCATTTGTTAGATTAGTTAGAGAAAATTTGCCTCCATCTGAGACTTATTCTGCTCTTCGGTCTGTCAGCATATGCGTTGATGCCGGTCTTCGACATTGCTCAATTTTGGAAACAAAAGGGTTGAAATTTTCTAAGTTGCTTATGGTGCTCCTTCGGCCTCAGATAGAAGAGATTCTTGACATGAACTTTAGACGAGTAAGAAGAAAGATAGTTGAGTTAGTAAATAATGATGAGTTGGAATTCTCGCCTTTGCAACCACGCTCACCTACCACGATTGTTGCTTCATCAAACATTATGTTTATAAGTAGTGGAAGAAGTTTAATGTGCCAAGTTGAAGTAAGTTTCTTATGATTGCCTGATATCTATCCAGATTTGAACCTATTCATGGGGAAAAGTGGATCAATTTATTGTTGCTAATTATTTGTATGCACTTGAAACATTTCTATTGCACAAGTCTTAAGCAACCTATTCATCTTTTGTGCTTTTGTTTGCTAGATTTGCCATTTTTCTATTTTCATTATTTTGATGTAGTGTAATTTGGAGAGTTCTTGAGAAGAAAGGTGTTGATATGACTTATATTGAAGGCATTAAAGATACGTATACTAGAGCTGTTACTTGTGTTCGAATTGACCAAATATTTTCCTATTTTTGTTGGATTACATCAGGGATCGGCTTTAAGCCCATATCTTTTTGCTTTAGTTATGGATGGTCTTACTGGACATCTACAGGAGGATCTACCTTGGTGTATGCTTTTTACTGATGATATCCTTCTCGTGGATAAGACGAGAGAAAAGGCTCAGGAAAAACTTGAACTATGGAGGTCTACATTGGAGTCTAAATGGTCTTCATTTAAGTAGAACTAAAACTGAATACTTGGAATATAATTTTAGTAGTAGTAGCTCTAGTGATAGAAGTTTGGCTTTGGGGGATCAAATTATTAAAAGGTGCGAACGATTCAGATATCTTAGGTCTGTTGTTCAAAGCGATAGTGCTATAGATGGGGATGTTAATAGTAGAATTCAAGCTGGTTGGTTGAAATGGCGGAATGCTTCGGGACTTTTGTGTGATAGAAAAGTACCGCTTAGACTGAAAGGAAAATTTTATAAGACGGTGGTGAGACTTGCAATGCTTTATGGCGCTGAATGTTGGCCTTTAAAACAGAAGCATAATAATAAGTTAAGGGTTGCCGAGATGAGAATGATTAGGTGGATGAGTGGCTTTACACTTAGAGACAAAATGCCAAATGAATATATCCGTGATAGCTCCTGTGATAGACAAAATTAGAGAAAGTCGTCTCAGATGGTTTTGTCTCATTAAACGTCGACCATCTGATGATCCGATTAGGAGAGTAGATGTTTTAGATTCGACTTATGTTAAGAAAGACAAAGGTACATCTTGGAAAACTTGGGCTTATTGTATAAAAAATGATCTTAATTTACTAGAACTAGATGAAAATATGACACTAAATAGGACGCAATGGAGAAAAAGGATTCATGTAGCTGACCCCACGTAGTGGGATTAAGGCTTTGTTGTTGTTGTTGTTGATGTAGTGTAATTTGGAATGCTCTCACTATTATGATGAGGACTCTCAAGCTGAGCACCCCAATAATAAGTACATTTTCAGGAATAAGAATAAGGATCTCTTTATTGATTTTATTTACTCGGGAGTTTTAATTTATCTCTCCTGTTTTTTTCTCATTATCATCACTTTCAAATCTTAGCTTTTCAACAAAGATTAGCTTGTGTTTCTTTTTCCTCAACAATTGGGAAGCTTTAACTTTGAGGTGGATTAGTTTGTCATGATAACATAAAAAATAGGTTGGAAAGCTGCCGATAAGCATGATATTTATGTTTGGGTGATTCGCACGTTGATGTAAAAACAAAGTAGGTATTGATATAGCTGCATCAAAATGTTAAACTTAGAGACTTATTTGACAATCTCTATATCTACTATGCAAAAAATTCTTGGCATGTTAACTTAAATCTACAATATTAAAAGAATCTACGGTAGTAGGCTAGTAGCTATAATATTCATATATTTCATCTTAAAAAGGATAATCATCTTTAAAAGAAAGCTTTTTGATAATTTAAGACTTTTAACTAGACGGCTTTTGTCATTATGTTAAATACATGTGCGTGAGATGAAATGACTAATAATTTTATTTTCTTGCTTGCTTAAATGTTACTCTTCCAAAATTTTAGTAAAACTTAATGTTATAGAAATGTAATTGGTAAGTTAATGGCAATATCTCTAACATTATTATATTGTTCTACTTTTTCAGGAAATGTTAGGCCAACTAACTCCGAAATTCATTTTGTATTATGGTGGAACCATTTTGAACAAACTTCTCCAACTCTTTGATAAATATGTGGATGTAGTTATCAAAGCCCTTCCTGGTACTTCTGAAGATGATAATGTCATAGAACACAAAGGATCCGTCTTCTTTAAGGCTGAAACTGACGCTGAACAACTTGCTCTTCTGGGAACTGCATTTACTGTTGCTGATGAGTTGCTGCCTATGGCTGTAAATAAATTTTTATCACCCCAAATTGGAAAAAGGGAGGAAGTTGGTGGGTTTACTGGATCCACTACTCCTGTTTCTATTAGTGCTGTAGAGTACAAAGATTGGAGGAGGCATCTACAACACTCTTTTGACAAACTCAGAGACTATTTTTGCAGGCAATATGTCTTAACTTTCATTTACTCGAGGGAAGGGAAAGCGAGGATGGACGCTCGCATGTATGTAGAGGGGAAAGGAGATGATCTTTTTTGGGATTCAGATGCATTACCTTCGTTACCATTTCAGGTTATTTTTTTAATCATTAGCTACAATTGTCTGAAATTGGTATTATTAAGGTAAATTGGCTTATTAGTAATAATTGAAAAATGCTTAGCTAAATCTTTATTTCGTGTTGATTGTTGCTCATGACAAAGCGGAGGAATAGAAGAATATGAAAGCCATTTTTTAATGCAGCGCTGTTACTGTTGCATGATGCTGATTACTTTGTGATTTTGGGTGATAATTAATACTGATATTACTCATGTTTGTTAATATTTTTTTGGGTGGTGCTTTTTGAGATCTATAATTTTATAGATTGTTGTCAGAACTGCAACAACATGACTCTTTGAACTAGGGAAATTTCAGTTTTCAAAATTTCCATAATATATATCTGATCCCTAGTTCACTGGGTCTTGAGAATTTGAAATTAGTTTTTTTTTTTTTTTTTTGAAGACTAGGTAGTTAAAAATTAACTTCAACTTTTGGAATTTACAAGGAAAGGTGGAAAGTGGACCAATTATTATGTTGATAGAATTAGTGTTGAATTAAAGATATGACCAAACACTGTTACAAGTTCTTCAAAAGAATATGTGAAAAATAGATTTTGCATCTCTAGCTGGTAGCAACAACGCTCACAGAAAATAAATCGATATTGGTAGTTTATAAAGACAACTTTATCGTAACATCACTTATTTGAATTTGTTTTATGAAAATTTTGGATCTCAACTTTTCCGTAATACATTTGAGATCTTCTGCTCTCACTAGATCCTATGAAAATATTAAATTAATTTTTTTTTAAGATTAGTTTGGGGCAATTGGACTTGTGATTTTGATGCATACAAGGAAAGTTAGAAAATGCACAAAGTTAGAACTTAAGTAGAACTAGTGATGAAGAATTAGGGATATAGCCTAACATATATGTAAATTCTTCATAAGAATTTGTAAATATTAGGTTTAGCATCTCAAGCAACGCACAAGGGTAGTAAATAGGAAATTAAGGGTCCGTTTGAGGCAGCTTATTTGGTGCGTTGCCGTTTTGAAAACGCACCTTGCCTGTTTGGGTAAACTGATTTTTGACAGCTTATGTGTTTTCAAAACGCTGTAAAACACCGCACCTATCTAGGTGCAGTGTCAACTTTCTGACAGTGATCTGACTTTTCCAAAAAAATAAAAAATTGTAATAATTACCGCACCCAGCTTAGCTTATCAGTAGATTATTTTTAATCAGCTTATTAGCAAATTATTTAATAAGCTGCAGCTGTCCCAAACAAACCCTAAGATTCTTAAAAGGCTAATGTGAAACTGTCATTTTTTGGGGGTGAAAATTGTTTCCCTTATTTCGTAAATGGGGTTGGGTTACGGGCAAAATATCAAAGAAAATTGAAAGACAATCATATCAACATTAGCAAGGACAAGCTTCTTTGTTGTGGATGGTGATGGGATCTGGTTGTTAGGATGCTAAAAGATAAGCTGGTAATATGTCATTAGTAGAGCATGCAAATATGATATTTTTTCCTCATTTCAAATTGTGCCGAGGAAGATTTAAATCCCAAAGATCAAAATAAAATGCCAAAACAATTTAAGTTTGTAAAATATTTCAGGAGAAATTGGGCATATCAGGTAAATAATTGCCAAAAATTCTATCATAAATGTGGTTAGTTCACTCAAGTTGGGTCCATCTCTATGGCTTTTCCCCAGCCATTTGCTTTTTGTAAAAAATGTCAGCTTTGATGCGAGTACTCTTTTATTACGTGAAACTTGATCATGTTAATCAATTGTTCACTCGGTGTCTTCTTTTTTGCTGATCAAGCTTGACAGTAAATTTGCTGGGGTTTAAATGTGGGGGGGGGGTTGGAGTTGTGGATTGGGAAGTGTCCCCCTTGTATCAAGTTCATGGGTGCTCTGCCCTCAGTTTTTTTTTTGGTACCTACCGCCCTCAAGATAGCTCTATAATGCCCAAATCAGGCTCAAAACTCGAGGACACGACGCTATAATGCTTCTGATGCAACATCCCATGCACATTGGAGTGTTGCAATGTCATATCACGACGCCTCGACACCTGTAACTAATTTAAAAAAAATCTTAGTGTGTTTTTTGTCGACGGGAGGGTGTTGAATTTTCAGTCTATCTTGCAAAAGAAAAAAAATGTTCTCAAGTGTTCCAAAGTATGGATAGGCTCGAGAGTGGTGTAATTTGCATAAATTTTTGCATAAATTTTTTCATTTTTTTCTTTGTGGATGATGCAGAGTAGCAAGGAGACGTGACAATTGCTGCGTCTCCCTTTGGACCAAACCAATCTAGAGATTGGAGAGGGTTGTCGCTAATGGGAGTGGGGTTCTCCCTAGTTATTCTAGTACCTTATATTTGCTTTCAGAATGTTTTATGGTTCAATTTTTGTCATGTTTATGTTCAGGACAACCACCGATGTCTCAGGTTTTCTCTTATAGGGATGTATCCAAGGGTTGAGTGGTGCTTCGACTATATCTCGCTCTTGAGATGGTGATTACCCTTCCCCATCCTTCCCACGCCGCTCCCTGTCACTCCTAGTCACCTGTCCTTACTGTAACATTCCGTAGCTGTTCTTCTATAGTTTTCCTATTGTTCCCATCTTCGCTGCCGCTGTTATCCGGTCCTCCACTTGCAACACCCAAGTTCTAGAAATCAGGTAAAGAATTTGACAAGTTTGTAAAGTATCACAAATTTTGCATCCGTCGAAATCCCATCGAAATAATTTTATAAAATTCTATGCATGAAATTGATCAATTCGATATAAAGTACTATAAGTAAATTATGAGCGATTTTAGAGATGGATTCAATCAAATGGTTGGGAGAGGTAGGGGATCATGTGGAAAGTTGCCCCGCTCATTTCTCCCGTAATTTGCCTTCATGCGACAAAGGAGCGGCTCGAGTACTGTAGCAATGGGAGAACAGGAGAGGGCGAGCAATAGTCAAGGAACCGTAGCTTGCCGTAAGGGTTCCTGGGATGAAATCTTAAGGTATGAATATATTTTTTCATGCTATTTGAGACTTTCATTTCCTTTCCGTGTATAAAATCTTATTTTAGCCATGATTATTTCTCTGAACTTGTTACTCACTCTACATTGTTGCCTTCTAGGTAGGGCTAGGCAGGGGTAACGAGCATTAAAACGAGTGACCAAGTGTGATTTGTACTGCTTTTGCATTGTATTGTTTCGAGAGCTTGTACAGATGTTTTGGGTACATAAAGTTTTTATTTTGGATTTAGTAGTTCTATTTAGTTTTCGTGTTTTGAGATAATGATTTTCTACGCTTTCGAAAATGAATATTATTGAATTATGACATGCTATATAAAACTTATGTTTGCGACAATTTAGTTAGATTATTTTGTTATCCACTGAGTTTTAATTCTGCAAGTTAGGACTAGTGTTGGTGAGAATTTAGTCTAGCCGAACTGTATGCCTCTGTTACACTTCAACCGACCTTTAAATGAGGGGTCAGTTGGAGTGTGACAGGAAGTGGTATCAGAGTCAGATTATTGGATGAAAAGATTGATGAAAGCGTGTTAGATTTAGAAGAAGAATGAGGTCAATTATGAGTTGATTTATATAGAGCTATATGTTGATAAACTTGAGGTGGATAACCCATATTCCTTAAGTATCATGCATTATAAATTGCATTGAAATAATAAATTAGGTCAATTCAGATGAATATGTCTGAACAAGAATCAGAAAGTACTGAGGGCAAGTCTCTTAGGCTAAACACAGAGCAAAAAGTAAGATCTGAAAATATTTTGGGCATAAATAAAAATCACAACAAGCCAAATGAGAACAACATAACTACTGAGATACAAGGCATGGTGCAATCAATATCACAAGTGGTGGACTAAAAAGTTGTTATCGAAAGATCTTTCACTCATATAGAGCTCAGATCTGAAATTGGGGTAGAATATATCGACACTTTAAGATATTTCAGACATTCAAGCCATCTGCATTCAAGGGTGCCAGTGACCCTACAGTTGCTGAAGATTAGCTACTGAAGATTAGAAAAATTCTGGATGATATGATTTGTTTGCAAAAACAGAAAAGTGGTTCTAACTACTTTTATGCTAGAAGACGGGTCGACAAACGCATCATAAAGAAAATTTTCAGGTGACACCTTTTGTACAGATTCATTGGGGCGATTTTGTTGAAGTCTTTAAAGATTGTTTTATTTTGCTTTCAACTAGATTAGCATTGCAAGATAAATTCTTCAATCTGACTCAGGGATCTAAGACAATTATGCAATATAAGACAATTTCTCTTTTCAGATATTCACCTCACTATGTTAGTACACAGGAGGAAAAATGTCACAAATTTTTGCGTGGTCTCAGAGATCAGTTGAAGTTAGCTTTAACACTATTTGAAATCAACGATTTCTCTGTGCTATTTGAAAGAGCCAGAAGAATTGAAAATGAGCTAAGCTTTTCTAGTTAGCAGTGACGGCCTCTAGCAGTCGCAAAATGATTTTGATAGAGGAGAATACTTTCAAATCAAGAAAATTAAATCAGAAGGGTAGCATGAACAACCTTAGGTAAAAAGGTCTGCTTGTGAAAAATGCACATTGGGTTGTGTTTGTTGGTTTATGAAAATGTTACAAATGTGGATGGTCATGGCATATTCAAATGAATTGTCCACAGGAAAAGAAAAGAGACAACATATCATTTACAATTCAAGGACAGAGAAAATCCATAAACTTTTTGGAAGACGACCAGTCAAACAAAACTCAATTTTTGGGTAAGCTTTTTACTCAAGTAAAAGGTGAAATTTTAGAGCGCCGAACTAAGCGACCAACAAATGTGTAAATTTTTGCAGTTACGTATCAAAAAGCTAAAAATCTAAAGAAGTGATTACATGTACGATTTTGAGTCAAAATCAGCCTGTCACTGTTTTATTCGATTCAGGTGCATTGCATTTTTTTATTTCTATTTTGTTTGCTTCCAATTTACATATGGATACTAAGCATTTTACTCATATTTTATGTGTTATTATGCCTTCAGGAAGTGATTTTTCTGCAAACAGAAAATGTATAATACACTTTAATATTCATGACAAAAGCTGCAAACAGAGTTGATTGTGGTACCAATTCAAACTTTTGATTTCATATTTAGGATGGATTGGTTGGTAAATCATTTCGCTACCATTTAATGGTGGAAAATGTCAGTTAAACTCAAACCGTCTGGTGAAAAGTTGTTTTATATTTTATGTATTAAAAATGTACAATATTCCCTGATTAGTAGTGCATTGAAAGTTGGAAATTCCGACGAAATTCAGGCTAGAGGATTTTACGTAAAGATATTGAGGTACAAAAAAATCTAACTTTTACTAAAGAGTCTAAAAGAATTTTAGAAACTAATGTTAAGAAGCTGAGGAACATACAAATTCTCTGTCAAGATAAAATGGAAGCACATACCTCAAAAAGAAATCACATTGGAAAAAGAAGTCAAAATGAGAGAAAAATATCCCTCTCTTCAAGTAAAGTTGGAAATTTCGAGGATGAAATTTTTGTGAGGGAAGAGCTCTAACACAAAAATTTCAGAAATCAGGTAAAAAATTTGTCAAATTTGTAAAGTATCCTAAGTTTAGCATCCTCAGAAATCCCATCAATTTTTTTTTTTATAAAATTATATGCATAAAATCAATCATTTCGATATAAAGTATGGCGTGTAAATTATGAGCGATTTGAGAGATAAAAATTGGAAGTTATAAGTTCAATTAAATTAATTTAACCTTAAATTCCTCCCTAATCTTTCATGTGCACTGTTCATATGTAAATTATGAGCGATTTTCAACCATTGGATTTGATCAAATGGTTGAGAGATGTAGGTGATCACGTGAAAAGCCCCGTCCCACTCAATTTTCCCTTAATCTGCCTTGTCGCGACTAAGGAATGGCTTGGGTACTATAGCATGGGGCAAATAGGTGAGGTCGAACAACGGTTTGGGAGCCGTGGCTTTCCTGGGGTGAAATCTTAAGGTATGAATCTTTCTTTCATGATATTTGAGATCCACTTGCTTTCGTTTTGATATTTGTCTCAATTTATTGTGCTTTTTTGTTTCCAGTAGTCGTCAGAGCCGTTAAATTTGTGTTAGAAGCGTCAAAAGTGATTTGTGAGCTTTCGTAAGGTGTTAACATGGAAACGAAGACGGTGAAAAGAAATTTGAGGTGTTAGGAAGAGTTGAGAAGAAAATAAGCAATTTCAAAAGGGCGAATTTATGTTGAGAAGCTTGTTTGAGTTATGCGTTGGCATTTAAGGCATTTTTTTGGTTAAATCCCTATAAGAGCCAGGACTTCATGAATTCCTATGATGTTTATGAATTCTCGTGTTGTTTATACGAGACGACAAACTGGAGGTGAGTGTGTGGGAACTTGTCGTAAGGTTGCTCTGTCAAGTGCGGTGCAATAATCTTGTACAAATTAAAAAAAAATAAACTCCTGTAGTTTTTATCTTATTATGTATGAGATATTGTTGCATTCACACTACTTGCATGCTATAGATGAATATTTGCTTGAAACGTGTGAATGTCAGTTGCTTTCTGTTACGATACATACGAAGTTATTATGCCATGATACATATGACTATGCTTATTAAATATTTGTTATGACTAATGCATGTGATATATGAAATACCTTTGAATATTTGTTATAGGTATTATGCTTTAATAAATGTCACAATGAATGTTATAAGTAAACTATTACACGAGTGCTTGCAAGTATGCTAACGATGATTCAATATTCCCGACTCCTGGTGTTCGTGCGACGACAAAATTTTGGAACTTTTTTGATCTGACGGTGAAAACATAAGAAACCATTAGTATCAGTAGGGCTATTGATAATTGTCACGTTGGAGGGGGGGAATCTTTATTGGTGGTTTATATGGCCTTTGCGACAGAGTGGCCCATGATATGATGACATAAAAAATAGTTAAGACATATATATTTACAAGTGACATTACTATGAAATGACATTGCTATAATTACTTACGATAAACTATTTATGAACAATCTTTTGATTATAATTATAATTTCATGCTTATATCTATACATATTTAACACAAAATCCTGATTTTTATACTATATGCTTTATTTTCATGTTATCTACTATACTAGCATTATGACTTGTGTCTAGACATGTGTATTTTCATTTGAGCATGCACATTATTTTTTTTTGTGTATAAAATCTTATTTTAGCCTTGATTATTTCTCTGAGCTCGTTGTTATTCACTCTACGTTGTTGCTTCCAGGTAGGGGCAACAAGCACCGTGGCGAATAGCTAGCTATG
>NEWO01000359.1:677453-706852 GCA_003013225.1 Phalaenopsis aphrodite | reverse complement strand
TATTTATTAGTTATTAAAATTATCTATTTATTTCAATTGCCTATTAGTGATAGATAAGCAAATTGAAAGTCGTTGTTGTGATTAAAGTCTTGCTTTTCTAAGGTCTTAGTCCGTAATTCTAAACTACTCCCTGTGGGATCGATATCTAGGACTCCATTAGAGCTCTATATTACTTGAGCGATACGTATACTTGTGCTGACAAATTCGACTTTAACATTATTGAATATTATATTTATACATCTTAATCAAATCAGACACATCTATAAATTCGCAATCAAGTTTTTGGACACCGTTGCTAGAAATTAAATCATCTAATAGCGCAATCAAATTCTTGTATTTGTCGATTTACAAAAAAATTCGGTCAATTGTCAGGAAAATATGATGTCCCTTATAATCTCTTTCTTCATGTCAGGGGATACTGCACATCCCACTCATTTAAGTAACTCATTGACGGAACAACCTTCTTTGGCAGCTAGTCTCTGGAATACTGTGCTGACTAGGGTGATAGGAGTGGGCTTCTTCCTCTCCTTACTATGTCCATGAAGTGATGGTAAGGTAGCGACAATCTTTTGGATACTCTTGTACCCATCAGTGTCTATTAAGGGATGGAACCTACTGCATCGCAGAAGCGGATAGGTCTTCAGTAACCTTGGTTCGTCCTGATGAGGAATTTCATCAACAAACATCTCTTCAGAAATTTGAGCTTTAATAGCATTCTAAATCTTTCGGGCGGTTCCTTCTTTGAGTTTGAGTTAACGGTGCAGTCCTCAAACTCGATCCAATTTCAAATACTGGCGGTGGAACAACCAATCCTTCAGTCAAAACTTTGACAATCAAAACTTCTTTTCCCTTAGCAGAAATGGGAGCAACAGGCTTAGCAGGTGTGGTGGTGGCAGTAGTCCTTACCTTCTAGTAAGAAGGGAAATAGTGTGGACAATTCAGGTTCAACTCAGCAAGCGGTTCCTGAGCTTACGGGGCAGTAACTTTCATATGACGAAGGGAGCTTTCCTGAGTTGACCTCCAAATCTTCAAACCCAGCTCCAAACTTGATCGTGGGGGCAACGTTGCGGGCATTACGGTTCGTCGGCAGGTTGCACGAAAAAGTGAGCATTAGGAATGTCATTGTAGCAACTTTGAAAAGAAAGCTCTGAGGTTAATTATTGGTCAATACCTTACAATTCTAGTGTGAGCACTAAAATCAACAGAGGACAATCTGTTGACTGTATAAGTTTTTAATTCATGAAGATTTTATACTTTAGTAAAAATAGTTTGCAAGTGGAAAGATTTAATTAATATAAAAAAATTTAAGGAGTAAGCACAGCATGACACTATTTGATTTCATTTGCAAAATAACAAACCTAACTCGAAAGAAAAAGTGAAGTTCAGGACCCAGTGCGGGACCGACTTTACAACGCATAATGCCAGAGCAGAACTAGTCCACCAACACAGCTATTGAGGGTTTGACCCCATACAAAGATTAAAAGTCGTACTGAACTCCTGATCTTCTCTATTCAAAGGTGGTTGAACAGATGGTCTTGAAGTTTGAAGGAGTTGACCATACTTTCCCAAGACAGAAATGGGTAAAGTATACTAACAGAGGAAATGTAATTTGGTTCTTAAGGGACATGAACATATTACCAATGTTTGAAGATAATATTCCCTGATTTAAATGAAGAGAAGCAAATTCCCATCAGAGTCGCCAGAAGTTGTCGGCACTATCTTGGTTGAGGATTTCCCCGTTGGAAGCTCTTAGTTGTTGGAATCGGAATCCCGTCGCCGGCTTAGGAAAGACATTTAATATATATATATATATATATAAGTTTAGAAAAATATGAAATCAAACTGATTCCATATCTTTCATAATTTAAATGAAAGAGCACTACACCTTGAGTCATATATTTATCCCAAAAGATAAACACAAAACTTGAGGGTGAGGCTCGATCAAATAACTAAGAAACATATGACATCCGTTTGGTCCGCGAAAACCATTTTAATTGTAAGCCGACAAGTTCTCCCATTTAATATGAAAAGTTAAATAAGTTTTATATTAAGTTGTGTTTGGAAAAGCTTCCTATAAGGTAAAGCTTCTATAGTTAGATACATCTTAAATGACTGAAGTCACTCAAGAAAACTCTCGATAAAAATCAAGGGACATTATCTTGAAAGAGGTCAAATGAATATGAATTTTCAATGAGATCAGACAAAGATGTGTGAAAGGGGAATGACTCAAATTTGGAACATTTATTTTAGAATCAAAAGGAAGAAGAATTGGGGGATGTCACAGATCCTGAGGAGAACCTCGGTGACTTCTTAAGCTACCCTATGGTTTGGCTTCAGTTTTGGAGAGAAATTATTTAAATGTTTCATCCTTCTAATTTTCATTTATGTAGGGCTTACATTCATGTGAAACGATCACACAAATAGCCTGAAAGATGTGAGGATTTATATCGTGATGAACGACAACCTCGAAATCGTAAGACGAGTTAAAGCTATATTGCATAACATGATTGTACAAAGGCCTAAAGCTAAGTTGAGGATTTATGTTGCATAAGCAAACCACCTCGAAGTCCTATGAATTGTTGTTTAATTCTAAGGAATGGATAGTTTAGTTGGTGTATACAAGTTCTGCTATTGAAGATGGTCGTGCTGCCCACAATGTTAGCTCCAAGTTCCTTGTCGTGGCTAGTTAAAGTTTTCTAATGCATCAAGTCATGATATAAAATCAAATGTTTCTAAGGGTCATGGTTATTTAAAATATATGGGGCATGTTAAAGTTGATTAAAACGACACCGGTTAGGATCCTACGGTTCCCTCATTTCGATACCACTATTTTCTTTTAGATTCACTTAGTTCAAATGAATTTATTAAGCTCAACCTAATGAGTTTCATACTATTATTTAGATCTTGGGAAACCTTGTTAGCAACCGTAGGTTACCTCCTCCGAGGAACTCCCGATCATTCGATATAAACATCTTAATTTAGTTGTAGTTTTTGTTTTGTCACGTTTGTGATTAAATTTTGAGTTGTTTTATATTTTGAATGTTGTGACAGTGAATTTTTACTTGTTTGATTTTTAAAATTTTGTTTTCATTTTGTGGTTATCCTAGCAGTTTTGATTTTTATGCAGGGTGACATCGTTCTTTAACATGGAAGTTTGAAACAAGAAGTACTGAAAGGTAAACACAGTAATTTAAAAGGCATATCTGTTAATTTTTCTCGTTCCTCCACCTGAAAGGTTAGTACTTGCAAGACAAGTATATAATTTTGCAAAGAATTTAAATTGTAGGAGTAGATGAAGGTATAGTTATCCAAACCCAAACTATGATTCTATTGAGCCTCTGAAGTTGTTAGTTGATGATTCTAGAACAAAATATGGCAAGTTGAACTTGTCCTTCAAAATATCCAAAAGATTTCAAAGTGCTCGGGGTATGACACTGAACTACTTCGAAGTTCTCTTGAATTATTTTGAGTTAATTTTTGACTTGTCATATTGTTCCAATAAACATCCGAGTTTAGAGTGTTACTACCCCGTTGCGTAGTGAAACTTGACAATTTAATTATCTCAAGGATATGATACTTAGTCAATTTTACACTTTACTTAAGATTTATATGAATGAATGCCCCTGAGGCAAGCTCAAGTCATTAAAGATTTTGTGCTCATCACAAATGGGCTTAGAGTGATTAAAAGATGCTAATCATTAATCATATCATCACCTCTAAACTCCAATGAATAGGTTTAAATATTAAGCTTAGCTCACTACCAAGCCCTTAACAATTACAAAAGGTGGAAGTTATAATCCTCATAAAAAACTAATTTAAATGATAGATATCCTCATCAACAGATCATTCATCAACAATCATGGGCTATAAGTAAGTGAATTATCATCTTTCTAGTTTAAACCCATCACTTTAGGATCATTTAATTTTTGCTTTACTTCCGAAGAGTAATTCAAGAAATTATAATTTTATTCTTATTTTACAAAAGTAGCAAATTGGTTTCTACCTTTAACCCATTGCATTTCAATCATCCAAGCTATCATTAAGGATCAAAATTACCCATCTCTAATTGTTAATCTTAAATTTTGATTAAGGCACCAATATCTAAAATTACCACTTTGTCCATTGGGTTTTTCATCTTATAATTGTTTAAGCAAAATTCAAATGGCCTTGAAATTCTTTGAGTATCCCCATCCATGGATTAATTAAAATAATAGGGAGGAGAGTATGATTTTTTAAATTCTGATTTAATTTAAAATAATTATTTTAACCCAAAAGTGGGATTTTTCAATGTTAATTTATTTAATTAAACAAAATGAAAATTTAATTTATGGAAAAATTATTGGAGGTTTGCATGGGTGAGAAGAGTACTTAGAAAAAAAATTATGATTTTTTAAATAATATTGTAATTATTATAATTATTTAAAGATCATTTTTAATGACTATTTAAATACAAAAATATGTTTTAATCTTAGAAAATTACTTTAATATTTTTATTAAACCCACATAAGTCTAAGAAACTCAGAGGAACAATTTTTTTTTTATGTTTTTATGATTTATTTTGAATTTATTGTAATTATTTTAATGGAAAAAAATAAAAATACATTTTAGGCCTTTAGAAATTTATTTTTAATTTAGAAAAATCAGAAAAAAAACATTTTAAGAGGTCCCAAGTGATCAAGGAACAATTGCACACATTTTGAACTATTTTTTGTATTTTTGAAAATTTTGATTATTTTAATTTTTTTTAATTCAAAATATATTTTAAAAATTCAAGATTCTCTTACAAATGTTGAGCTACAAACATTTATATCATACAAAGCAATCTTCACTTGCATTTTGTCTTCTTGGTTGTTCTTCTGTACTTGTACAAAACTCAAATAGCCATTAAAGTAGATTAAAAATTATGTTTATTATTATAAAAGTTGAGCTTACATAGTAGGTTCATAGGGATCAACATTTATTCTTGCATTGAGGATATGAAACTAAAAATCCTCCATACTGCTTCATGTATGTGGAAAGTGGGGTTCATTTAACTCATTATTTTTGGGTGTCACTGGCCAAGTTAATGAATATGAGTTATATGAATTGAATCAAGGACCTAGCTTCAAAATTTTTAAATTCAAATAAGAAATGAAGGAAACTTTCCAAAAATTTTAAGGATGGTTGAGAAAATTTATGTTGAGTGTGTTAGAAAATATAAACAATAACTTATATCAAAGTTTTAGAGAAGCAATTTAAATTCAAATTTGGTCCTATACCACTATGCGGTATGGGAGATCACCCCACTCAAAATTTTAAAGGGTGACTAGAATACTTTTAAAATTTTAGATTTAAGGCTCATAAAGTTTGCAAATATTTGGATGGTTAGGAGCCAAAATTATTTAAATAACTAACATCAAAATTCGATCATGTTTTGTAATATTTCTAACATCAAAATTCTCACGTGACAAAAGACAAATATGCCCCAAAATTTCAAAAGTTGATTAAAATAATCTTAGAAATTCAACACCAACGTCTCAAAATTTGTAAGAAAAGTAAATTTCTTGGATAGGAACTAATGAAAAGGATGAATATAAAAGTTGAAAGGAACATTTCAAAAGAACGTAATTTTGAATAGACATGTGAGAGATAATGAAAAATTTCGAAGGGACAAAAAACTTCTATATTGACAAGGCTATTTTAAGTCAATTTTAAGCTTATTCGTACATTTTTTGGTAACCCGCAATTATGTCATTGATATCATATGATTAAGCAATGATATGACCATACTTTGAAGATTAATGTGTGAACCATTTTTCATATCTCAATGTTGAATTAAACTATGGTGTGGCGGATATTGATTGAAGTAATCTTAGGTAGATTGACTTGAAGTGGATTAACTGTATTTTATAGGCATAAACACTTACTCGAAGTTTACGAAAGGATTGGGAGTTAACCTTCAATGAATATAAATGTAAAATTGATTTATTTGACAAGTTTGGGGTTGACTAACAGATAACCCTGATGAGTTTGAGATGAAAAATTAAAAGTTGGGTCACATAATAATGTTAAGATATTTGGGAAAAGTAAAATTTAAGAATTTTTTATTGACTTGGCACTATATTAACAACCTACCGTCGAAAATTGTTGATATGTATTTCCCTCGAAATTGGGATATAAAACTAATGAGTAATGATATATCACGACATCTTTCATGACTAGATATAAATCATGTGCATAATCTTCACTTTACAACTTAATTTATTCAAAATAACATGACATCACTAACAAAAAAATATAAAGTAAGATATCCAATAAAAAATCACAAAATGTCACAATAACTCCAAAATTAGCCAATGATTACATTCAAATTAAAAAAAAAAAACTCCAATATTTTATGCTCTTGCTTACCAATTTGCATGCCCCAATGCTAAAATTATATTACAATGCTTTTGAATTTTAGTATAAGAAAATTATATTTATTAATATTAAATACAAAATAAATTTAAATCCTTCCTGATTTCCAAAACACTGACAATTACGAATAAATATTATATATCACCTTCTAATTAATGAGTATGGAAGCACTTTAAATACTAATAACATCATTATCAATTAAGCTTATTGACAATCAGTTCGAAGATTCCCCTGCAGTGGAGACAATAACATAAGGGTGCAGGCCGTCTCAGTTCCGGCACAGACCACTAGCCTTGTGTCATTTTTGTCTTCACTGAGGAATCAGTTTTGAATAAAGGGAATAATAAAATGAATCGGCCTGCAGATGCTGTCTTATTCCATGACCTCAACTCACCCAGCAGCCGTTTTTCACTTCCACCTCTCCCATTCTCTAGGTTCTTCAGTCCAGTCCAACCAGAACTAGGAGAGCGGGAAATACCAAACCAAAGCAGCAGAACCTTTCTTCAGATGGGAAGGCAACTTGGCCTCATTGCAGCAGCTACGCTGCTTTTCATTCATCTGTTTCCCATGGCACTTACCCTCAACCAAGAGGGACTCTACCTTCTTCAAGCCAAGCGCGGCCTCGACGACCCGAACAACGCTCTGGCTGACTGGAACCCACGCGACACATCCCCATGCAACTGGACCGGCGTACACTGTTCCATCTCCGGCGACGTCACAGCGGTCGATCTTACCTACTTCAATCTCACCGGGCCCTTCCCCTCCACCCTCTGCCGCCTTCCAAATCTCTCTTTCCTCTCCCTTTCCTCAAATTACATAAACTCCACTCTCCCTTCCTCCTCCCTTCTACCTTGCCCCTCCCTCAGCCACCTCGACCTCTCCCAAAACAACCTCATTGGCCCTCTCCCCTCTCTACTCCCTTCCCTTCCCCTTCTCCGTTACCTCGACCTTGCTGCCAACAACTTCTCTGGCCCCATACCACCTTCCTTCGCCTTCTTCCCTTCTCTTGAAGTCCTCTCGCTCACCTACAACCTCCTCAACGGTACCATACCCTCTTTCCTCGGTAACCTCTCCTCTCTCCGCCAGCTCAACCTCTCCTACAACCCCTTCGCCTCCGGGCCAATTCCTGTATCTCTCTCCAACCTCACCAACCTTGACACCCTCTGGCTGTCCAGCTGCTCTCTCACCGGAGAAATCCCCCCTGCGCTGGGTGGACTACACAAGCTCACAAATCTAGACCTTTCCACCAACCTCCTCACCGGAGGCATCCCTGAAACTCTATCAAGCCTCTCCTCCGTCGTCCAGATCGAGCTCTACAACAACCACCTAACTGGCCGCTTCCCTTTGGGACTCTCCAACCTCACCGCCCTCCGCCGCATAGATTTCTCAGTGAACAATCTATCAGGCCCGATCCCGGCTGATATTTTCTCCGTTACCAATCTGGAAAGCCTCCATCTTTTCCAGAACCAGTTTACTGGCTCTGTTCCTTTAAACTCAGCCAGGGCTCGCAACCTCTTAGACCTCCGACTGTTTGCTAATGAGCTATCAGGGACTCTTTCTGCTGATCTCGGCTCATACTCGCCGCTCAAGTATCTGGATCTCTCAAACAACCAGCTTTCGGGCAGGATCCCGGGCGGATTATGCGACGGTGGCTCGCTGCTGCAGCTTCTTCTCATTAATAATAAATTCTCCGGCAGCATCCCGACCGGGCTTGGACAATGCCGAAGTCTGTACCGTGTGCGTCTTACTGGCAACCAGCTCTCCGGCGATGTGCCGGCGGGCATGTGGGGTTTGCCTCATGTATGGATTCTCGAGCTTAGAAACAACTCCTTCACAGGTACAATCAGTCGAGACATCGCCAAAGCAGCGAACCTTTCCAAGCTGTTGATAGACATGAATCAATTCAGTGGAGAAATTCCGGTGGAGATTGGTTTACTCAACAAGCTCTTCGAGTTTTCCGCAAGCAATAACCTGCTCAGCGGCCCGTTGCCGGAATCTCTTGTAAAATTGACAGAATTAGGACAGCTTGACCTCCACAACAACTTACTCACTGGCAGGCTATTAACTGGAATCCAATCCTGGACGAAACTGACGCTCATAAACCTAGCAAATAACAATCTCACTGGTGGGATTCCTCTGGAGCTTGGAAGCCTTCCTGTGCTGAACTATCTCGACCTCTCCGGCAACGACTTCACTGGAGAAATCCCACTCCAACTGCAAAATTTGAAGCTCAACCGATTCAATCTATCCGACAATCAGCTCTCTGGTCCCATCCCTGCCTTATTTGACACTGAAGCTTACAGGACTAGCTTCCTTGGCAACCCCGGCTTGTGCTGGTACTTAGCTGGGCATTGTGGAAGCTCCAATAATAGCAGCCGAAGCCGTATCAAAGTTTTATGGCTTCTTCGAGCCATTTTTATTTTCGCAGCAGTGGTATTAATTGTTGGAATTGCGTGGTTCGGTAATAAGTACCGGTTGATTAAGAAGGCTAAAAAGGTCCAGGGAAAATCCAAATGGACTCTAACTTCATTTCATAAGCTAAGTTTTAGTGAGTATGAGATATTGGAATCCTTAGACGAAGATAATGTCATTGGCAGCGGAGCTTCCGGGAAGGTCTACAAGGTTGTCCTCGTTAATGGCGAGGCTGTGGCAGTGAAGAAGCTGTGGAGAACTTCGAAGAAGAGTGACGGGAACCATGACCAAGCTGCGGACGAAGCTTTTGAGGCAGAGGTAGCCACTCTTGGGAAGATAAGGCATAAGAATATTGTGAAGCTTTTGTGCTGCTGTGCTCACAAGGATTGCAAGCTGCTGGTTTATGAATATATGCAAAATGGGAGCTTGGGAGATTTGTTACATAGCTGCAAGGCTAGTGTTTTGGAGTGGCCTACGAGGTATAAGATTGCCTTGAATGCTGCAGAAGGCCTCTGCTATCTTCACCATGACAGTGTTCCCCCCATTGTGCACAGAGACGTGAAATCTAATAATATTCTTTTGGACGCTGAATTCGGAGCTAAAGTTGCTGACTTTGGAGTTGCAAAGATTGTGGAGGAAGTAGAGATGGGACAGAGATCCATGTCGTTTATTGCTGGCTCTTGTGGGTACATAGCTCCAGGTCTGAAATTCTACACTAATCTTATTTAGGTCATCATACTTTTTGAGTTTTTCTTTTACATGAGGTATATATCTTTATCTGTCATGGATATTATTGCTCTTTTTAATGTGAAAGTTAAATTTTTGTTGTTGCATATGCACACAAATGCCCACAATGCTTTTCTTTGTTAGGGAGTGACTATGTATCAAAGTTGGGCTAAATTTACAGTGATCAAATTCTTTTCTTACTTTATTTCTCTTAATCTGAAAAATTTAATACTCTCATGTCCACGACTAATTAGCATTTTACACGAACATATTTTGCAGTGATTTCCTCCTGACATGAGATATCTTCTCTTTTGTCATTACTCTTCCATTAGAAATTTATTTAGCCTGGTGAACATCCTAGAGATGTTGTGGTAGTTACTTTTTCTTCAAGCTTACTTAATCATGGCTAAAGTAGATCAAGGCACATCAAAGTTTTAAATTACATGAATTACTCAATTTCAGCTAAATCATCAACTCCAACACCTCTTTATTGGGGAGTTAGTTGAATGAGGATCAAAGTTGGACTAGATACACTCTTGAACCAATTGAGAATAAATCACTCATCATTCAATGTATTTTCTACCATTGCAGACCAAAACTGCGGCCCACCGTGTCTTAACATTTGTTAAGCCCTTTAGCTTAGAGTGTTAGCTTCTTCATTGCAGAAGTCATGGATGTAAATGTTATGTTGCAGCCTAAGGACAAATTAGTCTTTTATTAGCCTATGGACAATTTGGGAGAGATCTCCTTCCTCTCGAACTCTAGGTGCTTATCTCTTATGTATTCATGTTGAGTTGTTTGGTGTTGTATGTCCTTGATTTGGTATCAGTAGAATAATTTATTTTATTTCTGCCCTATTTTTATGTGTAAAATTGTCTTAGGTCGTTTCAAATAGCATCAAATAGGTATCAAAGCTTTCGATTTCTGAGACATCAATGATAGATCGTAGCTTATAGGTACAACAAACCCTTGCAATCGAGATGGTGGCGTACAAGAATTTTTTGTGAAATAGCGGAGGCCAGCAAAGGATTGCGGTGTCTAGAGTTCCATGTTGACTTTCTTACAAGAAATCAAGATCATGGCATTCTAGAATTCATGTCGTCTAGAGATTTGCGTCGAACCCGCGTATTGGGATTCCCGGATCATGGTGTCCAAAGTTCCGTATGGTGTGCAGGAAGTACACACACAACCCATGTTTAGATTTCGTAGCTACTACCACTCATGACCAATGATCAGGATTGAGACTTACATGAATTCCTCCCAAGTTCAGTGGATGTTTTTGCGATCAAAAATAGTTTTGGGGGGCAGCCATGAAAGTAGATGATTTGGAGCATAAATTAAAGGAGGTGAGACAAATTAAATATGTGATGGAGGAAAGATTTTCAATCACAGAAAGAAGAATTTTCTCCATGAAAAACCAATTTGAGGGCCAATTCGAAAGCTTGGAGGAGATGATGAGGAAGCTTATTGAGATGCAATCCAAGTTCTAGTTGACATTTCATTTTACAAACCCTAAGTAAGGGGTGCCCAGAGGACCCTTGGCTAAATCGAAAGGGAATGAGATCAAACGAAAGGATTATGAGAAGGAAAGCGTCCACCGTCAAGAAACCCCTCCTATAGCTCTGACGGGGGTGAATTATAGATTTTCGTCGGAAGTGTTTGGGCTAAAACATAAACCAAGAGTCATGCAAAGGGCATTAAGGAGCACGAAGATGGAAGGAGTGAAGCTGGAATGGGACTAACGATAATCGAAGGACGAAGTTTTGCCTTTAATAAATGGGGGGAACACTAGAGGGAGAGGAAGTTGGGGTGAAAATGCTAGGGTTTGTGAAGATAGCAATCTTCGAGAGGAAAAACAAGCATAGGTGGGTGTATTAGGTGCAGCAATAATTTACGGTGAATGGGCTGAATATGGAGGAGAAGCTCATGGCAGTAGGATTATGTTTTGAGGGGAATCCTCTAACTTTGTTTCTGTGAAGGGATGACCCAATCCGCTCATGGGGGGAATGTAAGGATTGCTTGCTAGAATGTTTTTGAGGCATTTGAGCAAGAGATTTACACGAGCAATTTTTTGCACTAGTTTTAGAAAGTTTCGTCATTTGGTATTGGGAAAAATTTGAGATAACATCATGTTGTTTGAGGCGGATATCAAAAGAAGTGTGGGAAGACACCTTTATGAAATGGTTTAAGCCAAAGATTTGAGCATTACTTCGTCTGTTGAGACTATGAGGATTGAGGAAAACTATGGAATTAACATAGCTAGTTAGAGATAAATGCAATGTAATAGGTGAGTAGGAGTAGCAGTAGGGAGCTCCATGCCGAACTTTTACAACCATGGCGATACCAAAAGTTCAAACAATGAAAATATTGAGGGAGGCTCCACATGATATGAATAATGGTGAGTACCGGGTGCGACATTAAAGTGCTATATAGAGACAAATATTTAGGAGATGCAAACCAAGATATTATGTATTCAGTGTGATGACAAGTTTGCCTCGTGACACAATTGCAAGGATCAAATGTTAAAGTTTTTTACAGTGTTTGATGAGGAGTCAAGGGATGAAGAAAGAATTAGGCTGTGGTGGAGGGGTGCGAGGAACACTCTCACTTTTTTTCAGCTTGAGGACAATGTGTCTTTTTAGAAGGTGATTATTGTTATGCCGTAGCCTAAAGGCAATTCAGTGCTTTATGATTATTATTGTCGAGTATATGTGTCTTATGGTTAGGTTTTGAGAGAGACTTCCTGTCTCTCGAATTGTAGGGAAGACATCACCTACCTCTTGAATTATAGGTGCTTATCTTTAATGTATTCTTCTTGAGTTGTTTGGTGTCGTATTGCATTGATTGGATATCAGTGGAATAAATCAATTTTTTTCTGCCCTAATTTAGGTGGAAAAACGTCTCAAATTGTATCAGTAAATCAAAGAACATATGTGTTGTGTTGGATAAAATAATGCTCTAGCTCAATTTTAACCAAAAAGTTTTCTTTTATGGAAAATGACCTATAGTTTGATAGAAAAAGATTGCATCAAGAATGGACATCATTTTCATGAATGTCTACAAGATTTAAGATTGGATCTTTTTCTTACTTGCATGGTTGGTCCTCTTTTTTGTATATTTGACATATCTATTCAAGGAGATTTTGTGCTTGCTACAAAACTTGATCAACACATTGTGTTTCTCAACATGTGCTAAATTAATTTTACTCTCCTTTCAATTTTATAAGGTTGACCTCTAAGTAGATACTTATAAGGAAAAATATGGATTAATATATACTTATCTAGTTTTTTACTTGATAGACATAAAACTTGACATATGCTAATTTTGTATTATATTCTTTTGTTTATAATTTATTAATGCTTTAATATATTATTCTTATCATATAATAATTTTTGTTTTTTTTTTAAATTTAACTACAAAGTAACATCTCATAATTATATTTTATTGAAATAAAATAAAAATATCACTTCTGAATCTTTGGTTCTCATATCGATCTAAATCCAGGAGAATCTTATGCTAACATAAATTAGTACTTGGCTTTGATTTTGAATCTCCTTAAAGTGTAGTGACCATGATAGTTTCTAACATCAAATATTTAATATATGAACCTAGCTTGGCTCAATTTGGTTGTTGATATACCTGAGTTTTGCTTTTTCAATACTTAACCGAGATAATTTTAAGACTAGACCTCCATCAAAATTTTTCTGTTTTAAATAGTATATTAAAGAGAACTTCAATTTTTTGGGGATTTATTGAATTATTAAATATTCAATATGTTCTTTCATAATTATTACTTTGAACATATATTTTTGTGGATTTCCCTCTCTTACTTTGTATTGCAATCGATCATGAATTTGAATAGGCTATCAAATGTTTTGTTCTTACCCTAACATCCAATCTTAAGCTATAATCAATGCCTCGTACTCAACTAAATTATTTGTGATGTAAAAAATTATTTTTTAATATAAATTATAATAAATTCTGCTTTGCTCTTATACTTTTCAAATCTCGATTTTGTGATTCCTAGAGGCTCCATCAAGTACATATTATTTGGGAGTTTTGTTTTTTACTAACAGGCTCTTAGCATAAAATTAAATGTTTCTTCGTTATTGTTCCTTGAATACTTAATTAATCATTCTCTAGTAATAAAAATATTATTTTTTAATTAACAAAAATATTATATTGCAAGATTATAAGCCTTCTCTTATTATAAATGCCATCTTCTCATAATTTGCAAAATATATTTTGATTTAATATTATCTAGAGAATGATTCAAGAAAGTTCATAATTGAAATATCAGTTATGTAATTAACCAGAACATAAATTAATAAGTGGATAATTGTTTTAAGTACATATCAAATTTAAATTTTGTAATTCAATATAAATTTTTATTTTTCATTAGACATTTGCATTTTCGCCCATATTTGAAATTCACTATAGATATTGTATTTTTTTTTTATAAATTCAATACCTTAAAGTTTTTAAATTTTATTGTGAATTGTTTCAGCCAGAATTCTAATTTGTTGGCCTAGATTTTTTTTTTATATTTTGCTTATGACAAAGGTATGTTAATGTTGATGTCTGACATCTTTGCTAACTAGATATTATATCCTTTATCAAAAGAAGCATTGATTCAAAAAGAATAATTTGGATTTTTAAAAACTATTTGATGCTTGAAATTGCTACAAAGCTAGTCGGTCAATCATGCAAGCATACATGTCGATCAAGTAAAATACAAAAATAAGTCTACGGATCGATCTCATGAGAATTATGTCAAAATATTCATAACAAGGAAAGTTCTAATTTACTAAATCACTAACTCTACTTTGAAGATCAAATTTTAAAAAGAAAAGTCCATATTCTTAATGCAGAAACAAGAAAACAAACTACGTTTTCTGAAGCTTTTCAGATATGGAAGGCTCATACTCCTATGACACCAGACAAATGGTTCTCGCATTTTTTCTTGTGCAACCCACGCTATTGTTGACAACTAGGACAAATGTTTCTTCTTAGTTTATGCCTAAGTCATAAGAAGAATAAAAAATCCATGAAGTTAAGTTTTGCTTAACCATATAACATTTTCCGGGATTCTTTAGATCACATTTTCTAGATTGCAAAGCCCAAATGAGAATCTTTCTATTTCACTAAGTCTTTGTGATTAACTTATTTTTCCTTCTAGGCGATGGGTAGAATTCTCATTTTAATATTCTATCTTGTCCGAATTGAAGTATATTAAGTTCAAAAAGTTAACACATCAACATACTCAATTCATGCAAAAGAAAGACGTCGAGGGAACAAAAATCTTTAGAATGAAACAATGTGAAAATCATGTCTTACATGATAGAGCATGAAATGAAGTCAGTCATAATGCATGAGCAAGCAACGACAAAATTTTTTATTGTAGGCATAATAAAGATTGCAGTGCAAGAGGTCCAATGCACTCATTCAGAGCTAATCAATCCTTTGCATTACACCACGCTCTGTTCTATTCAGAACAAGCTCTCATAACTCTCCTCTCATACAAGACAATCACCTCATCTCTCAAACTCTCAAGAAATCACAAGAAAACCTCAACAAACAAGCATGGAAAGAGAAAAGAAAACTATCCTAAGAGTTCCTTCAAGGCAGAAGAGAACTCTAGGGTTTACATTCTAACTCTCAAATCTACTTAGAAAGCCTCCAAAGTCTGCCTCCATATGTCTAAAGTTGTGCCCTAGCATCCCTTATATAGAAGAGGTCCCAAAGAACATGAAATTTCTTTCAAAATCAATTGTCGTCACCACACCTAGAACTGGTGTCGTTATGCCAGACCTGGCATAGTAACACCTAGATCTGGCGTGGTTATGCTAGACCTGTTGTAGTCACACCCAAATCTAGCATGGATAAGCCAGTCCTAGCTCCTTTTGATGTTTTGACTTTGTTTAGCGCTCAACACCTATAACCTACATAACACCACAAACAATCTTTCACAATCATAAAATCATGATAAATGAAAAAAAAACTTGATATTTAATGCAATAAAATTATGTAAATTTCCCTCGTGTCACTACTGCTTTTTTCTATTTTTTCAAATTTTTTGAAGTCTTGCAACCTACAAAATCATGAGCTTTAAAACTTCTTAGAGTACTCACAACATTGAAATAAAACACTCTTAATAAAACAAGTCACCATCACTATTTGTCCATCATAGAAAATTTCACCGTAATATGATATGTGGAGGTGATTGCATTGAATGTAATTAAAAGCGGTCTACCAAAGGTTGCATTATAAGTAATCGGTGATCTATAATAATGAAATAGGTCACTCTTGTAAATTACTTTAACTTTTTCCTCCCAGCAACCAGCTATAGTATGATCATTTGTGTCATTCTTTTTTCTTTTTTGTCTAGAGATGTGGAAAAGTGGTCTAATATTTTCACTAAATGAGAACCATCAGTTTGTTTTTACAAATTCACTTTTATAAATTATATTTACCATGCTTCCTATGTCATAGTATTGCTATTTTGATAATTTGTGATTATAGCGATAGCGTTATAAGAATTGTTATATGGATTCTCTTTTATTTGTCTAACTTCTTTCATAAATTTAACCGGCTACCTCTATACCTAGAGCTCTTAATATGGTGGCCAATTTTATCTATCTTGGCCAAAGTCATTTAAGGCTTGATCATTGAGATGCTTTTTCCTTAGACCCACAAAGAATGTGGGGTGCTTCTGTAATATGTATTGTTTGTGCTGGGCTAGGACAAGTTCGTTCTTTGTATCCTTTATTGTTTCCTTTTTTAGCCTTCTATGTGCATTGCAAGAATGATTTTTTTTTAACCTATCACTCAAAACGATCATCTCATTCTCAAACCTTAAGAAAGTATTTAGCCATCATAATTATATAACAAGAATAATTATATAACAAACAATCTTCAATAAAATTTTGAAACGATCATCTCATTCCCAATTCCTACAATATGAGAGGAAGAAAATATTTCTCAAACCTTAAGCCGAAGATAAAAGACTCAATCTCATGCATAAACCTAGCCCTAAACATAAGAAGTCTATTTATTTACAACAACAATAATAATAATAAAGACAAAATTGTCCTTAAGCTAGGTATCGACGTAGCAATACTCCCCTTACCTCCCAAAAGACACCTTGTGCATATGGTGGGAAAAATAAGTCCGTTCCTCCACCACAATTGTATTTATTTCTTCATCCTCTATCTCCTCCTTATGCACAATGAGAACTTGTTATTTTAGATCCTTACAATGGTGTTCAAGGGTAAACTTCTCATCACACAGAAAATATAACCCGTTGGCTCGTTTCTCTTCAATCTCTCTCTTTGTAAGGTGCTTGAGTGTCGCTTCCGTTCATGAACAATTATTCTTGTCTAGTGTAGCCTCCATCTAGGCTTCTACTGTATGAGCTTTTGGTATCGTCATGGTTATGGTTGTTTGGCACGGAGCTCCATCTGTGTTGCTTCTGCTAGTTTTCTACATCTAGCTCCTGTCATCTATCATCTAGGTAGCTCCATCATCCCCCCTCAATTCCCGCAGTCTCAATAGTTTGAGTGTTGCCTTTATTTTGGGTTTTTGGCCCTTCATAAAATTCCTTTCCAATCCTACTTCAGAAATCTCCCTCAACTGTCCTGCCAATGGCTCGAATCGTCCATATATTCCATGACAGTCCCATCCTAATTCAAGATTAGAATTTGCTCATGTAGCTATCCTTCCTGAGTGGTTGGAAAATGTTCCAACAAACTCTTAAATTTTTTTCACAAACAGATCGGGTATATAGCCTCTCATCGCTGAAATCATTCCAGAGCTTTCCCTCCAAAGATAACCATGCCGCCATGAGCTTCTTCTCCCTAGTTAGCCCATTCTCCACAAAGAAACATTTCTAATTGTAGGAACGCCTCCCATTTTTATATATTGTGATAACTATCAACTCATAAAAAATCAAATCAATGTATTTATTAAAGTAATAAATATGGCTGTTATTTCTAATTACAGAATAAAATAGGGATAACGGTAATTGTCGTTTTCTCTTTAACAAATCAAATGGGACACTAAATATATTATCTATTTTTTTTATCATTTATAATTGACACTCCATAGTGATAAGAGTATTATGGAACTAGATGTACATCTAAAATAAGATTTTCGAAATGACATTAAGGAATATGCTTAAATCAAAGGACCACTTTCTTGATCCAAAAGGGAATCGTCAAGTGCAGGGGCATTTACCCAGCTCAAGGAAACTTTCATAACATAGCAATGTTTGTCCTAGCTTTGAAGTCACTTGCCCAGGCCTAAGAAGGCACGTGCTTAGCTGAAATTGCAATAAAAGCCTTGGTGATCTGGTCTGTTTAGCCAAGCGACCATACTTATCCCATCAACGATCTAACTTATTTGATATCAAAAGCCTGAAAGCACTAGCTTGAGCAGCTGTCTACATTTAATCCTCTGGGTCTTGGTTACTATATCCATATGTCTATAACGGTCCGGAGATGTATTTATTTATTTATTCTTCTAGTATAGCTTTTTCTGTTATGCCCAACTCATCAAATAAAGACTCAAGGGTGTATGTAAAGTGAGTTAGAGTATTCCGAGTCATGAGTTATGGCAAATGGAATCCCTAAAGTTTCTCTCTAGACGTACTCTCTCTCTATATTCTCTTCTATGTTTTAACCTGGCAGTTCATCTTAGTAGCATACGGGTCTCATACAAAGCAGATTTTGATTCAACATTATAAGTTTGTTCACATTACAGCATTGTAAAAAACAATTTTTTTGTTGTGCTCCTTTTAAATAGAACTGAAGTAACATTAGCATACAAATTTTATTGTGTTAGGCTGCATTTTTGTTCTGTTTTCACCGTATCAGTGTTATATGCTTCTATCAGTATTGTTTTAGAATAATACTAGCTACATAAGGATCAATTGAGCCTTATTTTTCCTAGTTATTCTTGTCTAAATTATCTGACGAGTGCCCTCTACATGTAAATCTAATCTCTCTTTGAACTGCTGCAGAGTATGCATACACTCTACGTGTAAACGAAAAGAGTGACATATACAGCTTCGGTGTAGTGATCCTTGAGTTGGTAACAGGCAAGCTTCCTGTGGATCCTGAGTTTGGAGAAAAGGATTTGGTGAAATGGGTGTGCAGCACAATCCAAAATAAAGGGGAAGAACATGTAATAGATTCCAAACTTGATCTCTGCTATAAGAAGGAGATCACCAAGGTTCTTCACATAGGCCTCTGCTGCACCAGCACTCTTCCTATTAACCGCCCCACCATGCGAAAGGTTATCAAAATGCTGCTTGATGCCGGCAAGCCAGAGTCTTCTTCCAGGGAGGGGAAGCTATCACCATATTTCTATGGAGATGAATAATGCATGTGATCGTGCTTTTGATTCCTTGTTCTGTGGTGACGAGCAGGAGGAAGGAAATTTAATAGTGGGAATGTCTACTTCCAATGCTGCGTTATTATACTCATCTTTTTACATCAGTGGAGGCGTTCCAATTCTAGTGCTCATGGCTAGTTATAAGGCATTCGTAACAGCAACATCTAGAAAAGTTTCACTTTATTGGCATGTGATTTGAGGTGCGGCATTCAGTGCAATTTTTTGGTGTCTTCTGTAAATGAAAATTTGTGGTGTGCTTCTATAAATGAATGCTCCTTTGCCCAAAAGCATGAAGGATACAGGTTGAACTACGACTTTTGTGTCTAATCCCCCACCGGAATTCCCCACCGGATTCGCAGTACTGCTAGCAAATGGAGGCAGTTCTTTTTTAAAGTTTAATATCATATATTTCTACTTTAAGCACAAAATGATTTCAAAATTTATAAAAATTTTGTGCTGATGTCCTGAGTCAAATGGGAAATCTTGAAATGTGAGTCCATTTTCAAGACTTAGATTAGTATCACTTGAGCTACTCTAGAGCTATGCATACTTTAGGTATTTATATAAGGAAGTTAAAACACATATTTCAAAAATCTTGCATGTGTATCAAAATTTTTAAAATCTTCAATCAAAATATTCAAGTTAAAATTGATCACTTAAAAGGCTTAAAGTAAAATTTCATCCATCTTCCACATTAGTTTGTTGAGAGTGCAAACTTTTTCATCGACTACACAGTTATATTCACAATCGAAGCAATCACATGCCATAAAAGACGCGAGTTTTTTGTCCACGTGGTTTTGTCGCCAAATGACACCAGAAACAGGGGTTACAATCAGTCATCTGACTGTGTGGTTGGCACCAAATAACATCATTATATTACAAGCACGACTGCAACCCGTATGTTCCCCAATAATTTTCTACCTTTTGAGTTATGAATTACAAGGATACAATTGATTGACACAATCTTTTGTTAGTTAAGGTCCACTTAAATTTGCTCTATTGGACAAATATCCATCCGAAATCTACAAAGATCTCTTAGATGATGCAATCCATGACTTCTAATAAGAATCCTTCTGTTAGGTTGGGTCAACTATCTCTGCTGACTAAGTAGATCAAGGACCACAGCAAACAGGGATGAAAAAATCATGAGATCTTCATCAGGTTTCGTCTTCATTCCCCCACCATCTGCTTTAAGCTTCAAGTGGCGAATTCTACAATTCAAATCATAAATCTGTTGTCA
Source organism: Phalaenopsis aphrodite (assembly GCA_003013225.1). Taxonomy (NCBI): domain Eukaryota; kingdom Viridiplantae; phylum Streptophyta; class Magnoliopsida; order Asparagales; family Orchidaceae; genus Phalaenopsis; species Phalaenopsis aphrodite. Next base: position 686,685 of record NEWO01000359.1, on the reverse strand, counting down.
TTATATGTTGAATATTCAATTCTTAATAACTAGTTTTAATTGAAAGTTATCTCCCGTTATTGAGAAGGATAATTAACCATATGAGTTTGCCCCAATGGGATCATCGTTAAATAAGGGTGAAATCTCTAGGTACTGTCTTTACCTTTGATCTAATCTATTTTTTGAAAATTCGACCCTCCAAAGTTCTCTCTCTCAAAATAAGAGTAAAGCTAAATGCAAAGAGTTCTCAGGGAGTGGTCATAAGTTTTCGGAACCCACAGATTTATTCTCAGGCAACGGTCATAAATTTTCTCAACCCACAGATTTCTAATAATAACACATGCTAAATTGCTTGAGCCCTCTCTCTCCAAAAATAAGCGCTGAGCAATACTTATTAAGTTCCCAAGTATGAACTTTCTGTCTCATAATTCTTTCCTCTTCAGCAAACACGTCTTTTTATTTTCTTCACGCCTGTTGTTGCCATGATTGCGTGCCCCTAAATTGCGCAATTTGGCAGGTACATACTTCTTCTAGCATGATTTTGAGTTCTAAAAAGTGACATATGGGCTTTTCATCGGGAAATTAGCTATTTCTGTTATAGAAGTTCATCTTCAGATTTTCGCTGAGTTGATCTTATCAACCATGGGAATCAGTTGTTCTTCCTGAAACTTTTGCTTATCATGACAGTTTACTTTTAACTGCCAATATAGTTCTTGGCCAAATTTTTGAATCTTCTGTAAATCGTCTCCGATTATGTATCGAAGAAGACAGTAGAAAACATTGTTCTAAATCTGATATTTTATTTTTAGTAATTTGTTAACAAAGAAGTAGGACATTGCAGAACATAAATCAAAATTCTTTTTATGTTTTATTAATTTCGTGTTTGCATTAATATGTGTATAGCCTTGAAGGTATTGGAGCCCTTGTCGAGCGAAAGAAGGTGCCACCACTAAAGTCATCATCGACGGAGTCGTGAAAGTAGCAAAGCATCCAACCAGCCGACCACATTGGGTTGGCCCGCCAACCCCGGCCTGCCGAACACATTGGACCACCACAAGTTATCCTAGTTAGGCGTGCTGGCCACCTCCAGCAGATCGGCTACTCTAGCCGACCACTTTTAGTCGGTCGAACACCCTTGGCCGGCCATCCGACGATGATGAGCCCCACGATGGAAATGTTATAGATCGGCATATCCAACGACGGAGCAAAATACCATGCACCACCCTCATTAATGCAAGGTCATTCTTATAATAATAATTTACCTCCTTTTTTAATTTCTTTAAATAGAGGATCCCTAAAATATGTAAAAAGGTGTCTAGGCTTTGTCTCTCTCTCTCTCTCAACCATCATATAAAGGGAACTCTCCCCTTGTTCCCACTTGTAACCCTAAGTTTAAGGGAATAAAAAGGGATAAAGAGCCCAGGATTAACCCTCATCGAAGTTGTCGTCATCGAAGGCGTGACAACAACCAAACACCAAGACAGCCGACCACCCTGCTCCAATTGGTCAGTTTTCCTGCTCCAACCGGCTGGCCACATTAGGCTGGCCAAGTTATCCCAGCTGGCAGCGGATCCTATTCGGCCACCTCAAACCGGCCGATCATATTGGGTCAGCCATTCTACCCCAATCGACTGGCCACCTTGACTGACCACTTTCAGCTGACCGATCACTCTTGGGCGTCTAGCCCACTGATGAGCCCCACGATAGAAACACTCCAGATTGGTATATTCAACTAAGGAAAGGACCGAAACACCACCCTCTTTAATGCAAGGGCATTCTTGTAATAATACTTTTCCCTTTTTGTTTTACTTCTATAAATAGAACTCTTTGCATATGTAAAAGGTTGATAGGCTCTCTCTCTCAACCCCTATTTAAAGGGAACTCTCCTCTTATTTCTGCTTGTTACTTTAGAGTTTAGGGAATAAAAGGGGCTAAAGAGCCCAGAAACACCTCTCTTTGCCGCCTGATGAAGCAAATCTCTCTCTTTCTCTTTCCCTTTCCCCCTTTTTTCACTCGACCGCCGTGCTCTATCTTTTGGGCACTCACAGTACATATTTGGATTCAAAAATATACTAGGTGCAACTTGTAATGATTTGTTTTTTTAGTAGTTTGTGTTTTAATTTTGGAACTTATAATACTGACAAGTTATCAAGAATGTTATAAAGTATTTTTCATCTAGACATTTACTTACATTACACACAATTCTTATATATATATAAAGCAGGATATATATAAATTCTCGATCAACACTATCTTGAGCGTAGGCAATTGTGCCCGAATATCTCTCCTAATTTTCCAAGGATCATTAATTTCATAATCCTCTAAATTGATTTCAAGGATTTTTTCTTTCAATTTTTTTTGCACAATTTCTGTGACTTATTGGATTTGTAAATCAGGAGATTGAGGAGATTTATTTTTCGATGTGGAGGTCATTGGGCTTCCATATAAATATTGTTGAAGACTTATAAATTTTCGTGGAGCCACATTAGGTTGTCCCCTACCTAATGTCAACTTTATATAATTATAATGAACCAAACAATTCTATTGCATATAGCAAGGAGATAATACATCGCATCTTGTATCAGCGAGATTGAAGTTTAACTCATTTCCAGACTAAACGAGTTGAATTTATTCATCCTCTAAGTAATCAGAAAAATTCATTTCTTTTTAATTACTAGACCTTTGTCTAAGCTATGAATCTAGTTTTTTTGCTCATTAATCCATGACATAAAAATTATTGGTTTTTTGTGTTAATGCCTAAAATTTTGAATAAAGAAATACCAAATTGGTTTTTAGAGTGGTGCAAAAAATTTGGAGCCACCAATGAAATTCTTCTAGAACCCATCAATGATCTCTATCCAACGTAGGTTAACTCTTCTCCTCAGCTTGACAAAATTAAAAAAATGAAATATTAGCCGATCGAATGTGTGAATTGCTACTCTTCTTTCAAGTGCAAATTTCATGGATCTTTGCTTGGAATCTATGTCATCAACAAGATAGAGTCAACGTCAAAGGCTTATGGTGTACCTTCTTCATTAAATGGTGGTCACAAATCGTTGTTGGTGATAAAATAATTCAAATTAATAAAGTCATTAATTCTAATGTTTAAAATAATTGAGAACAAAAATCCCAAGAATTTTCACTTAAGGAAATTCACAATCAAATTAAAAGAAAATATCTTTGAGAAACTTCTGATCAAATCAAACAAAAAATACAAGAATTTTATTAGAAACAGATGAAAGAATTATTTTCAAAANATATATATAGCAGGATATATATAAATTCTCGATCAACACTATCTTGAGCGTAGGTAATTGTGCCCAAATATCTGTCCTAAATTTTCCAAGGATCATTAATTTCATAATCCTCTAAATTGATTTCAAGGATTTTTTCTTTCAATTTTTTTGCACAAATTCTGTGATTAATTAGATTTGTAAATCAGGAGATAGAGGAGATTTATTTTTCGATGTGGAGGTCATTGGACTTCCATATAAATATTGTTGTAAATTTATAAATTTTCGTGGAGCCACATTAGGTTGTCCCCTACCTAATGCCAACTTTATATAATTATAATGAACCAAACAATTCTATTGCATATAGCAAGGAGATAATACATTGCATCTTGTATCAGCGGGATTGGGGTTTAACTCATTTCTAGACTAAACGAGTTGAATTTATTCATCCTCTAAGTAATCAGAAAAAATCATTTCTTTTTAATTACTAGACCTTTGTCTAAGCTATGAATCTAGTTTTTTTGCTCATTAATCCATGACATAAAAATTATTGGTTTTTTGTGTTAATGCGTAAAATTTTGAATAAAGAAATACCAAATTGGTTTTTAGAGTGGTGCAAAAAATTTGGAGCCACCAATGAAATTCTTCTAGAACTCATCAATGATCTCTATCCAACGTAGGTTAACTCTTCTCCTCAGCTTGACAAAATAAAAAAATGAAATATTAGCCGATGGAATGTGTGAATTGCTACTCTTCTATCAAGTGCAAATTTCATGGATCTTTGCTTGGAATCTATGTCATCAACAAGATAGAGTCAACGTCAAAGGCTTATGGTGTACATTCTTCATTAAATGGTGGTCACAAATCGTTTTTGGAGATAAAATAATTCAAATTAATAAAGTCATTAATTCTAATGTTTAAAATAATTGAGAACAAAAATTCCAAGAATTTTCACTTAAGGAAATTCACGATTAAATTAAAAGAAAATATCTTTGAGAAACTTCTGATCAAATCAAACAAAAAATACAAGAATTTTATTAGAAACAGATGAAAGAATTATTTTCAAAAGACGACATGCCTGTCTCTAATTAAGGGTCAGATGAAGAAGAAAATTGGGAGCGAATGGTGACCCTCCTCGACTCAAATTAATGACAGAAAATTTTTGTGGACCTCCACTAAGGTCACTTCAGAAGAAATTATGGGTAATAATGACGGTGGATGAAATAATACCGGTTGGTGGAATAGCAACTGCAATAATTCTGCTTGGTGTAATAGTATTTTAAAATAATTTATGTTTTATGTCACACTCAACGGATGTATTATCTTTTATTTAATTATATTGTATTAAGTTTGGAGTCTGCCCTTTATTATAAATAGGAGCCTTATTTTCTTTGCTGGTGTGAAAGTTTCCTTCGAGTCCTTTCATTATAATATAGAAGTATTTGTCTAGTGTGCTCTTAAAGTCTTGTGCTATGTAACTTTCTACTATTTTTAATATATATTTATGTAAGCAACTAAGAAACTCTCTTTTATTCGGTATGAGATACCAAATCCATTTTAAAACTTCATTTAAGGGTTTATAGTGATAACTAATCTAGGTTTATTTCTTTCATTTTCTGCACTATTCATAACATAGAATACAATACCACTACAAGGTGAGCTAGATTTTCTAGTTAATTTCTTATTTAGTAGTTCATTAATTTCTTCTTTATAAATATTTAAATATTCTTGATTTATTTGACAAGGTCGTGCCTTTGTCTTGATGTTTCTTTCATCGAAATTATCATTATATGGTAAAGCAATACAATATTTTTTTCTATCCCAAAAGACAGTTTGATTGTCACCACAAATTTCTTTTATCAAATTTTTATGTAAAGTAGAAATTTTTTCTTTTATAGATAATAAAGTTATTTCTTATTGTAAGAAATTAATTTGATTTTGCTTTAACTTAAATTTATTTATTTTATTCAAAATAATTTCAGTAAGATTAGTAATAAATTCAAAAATAATGGTTTTTCCAAACTTATTAGAATATAAGTTTGGAAAAACCATTATTTTTTAAGAAAAATAATTTTATAGTGGACCTCCACTGTGGTCACTTCAAAAGAAATTAAGGTTAACAATGGCGGTGGATGAAATAGTGTCGGTTGGTGGAATAGTGACTGCAATAATTCTGATAGTTGTAATAGTATTTTGAAATAAATTTCATGTTTTATGTCACTTCCAACGAATGTGTTATCTTTTTTTTTTAATTATATTTATCAGTTTGGAGTCCGCCCTCTATTATAAATAGGAGCCTTGTTTTCTATGCTGGTGTGCAAGTTTCCTTCGAGTCCTTTCATTGTAATATAGAAGTATCCGTCTGGTGTGCTCTTCAAGTCTTGTGCTCTATAAGTTTCTACTTTTTTTAATATACATATTTGTTTTTATTATATCCTAGTTTCAATTGGTATCAGAGCCATGAGCGACTAAATTCTTCATGGAATTCTTTTTCTATAAGTAATTTTAATATGTGGGGACAATCAGACTTCCTTTTGGGATAGAAAAAACACTATATTGCTTTACCATATATTAATAATTTGATGAAAGAAACATCAATACAAAGGCACAACCTTGTCAAATGAATCAAGAATATTTAAAAATTTGTAAAGAAGAAATTAATGAACTCCTTATTAAGAAATTAATTAGAAAATCTAGCTCACCTTGGAGTTGTACTGCATTCTATGTTATGAATAATGCAGAAAAAGAAAAAAATAAACCTAAATTAGTTATCAACTATAAACCCTTAAATTAAGTTTTAAAATAGATTCGGTATCTCATACCAAATAAAAGAGACTTACTTAATTGCTTAAGTCAATCTCTAATATTTTCAAAATTTAATTTAAAATCTCGATACTAGCAAATTCAAATACTTGAATCTGACAGATATAAACTACTTTTACTGTTTTGTTTGGTCATTATGAATGAAATGTTATGTCGTTTGGTTTAAAAAATGCTCCTTCTCAGTTTCAAAAAATTATGAATGAAATCTTTAATCCATATTTTGATTATAGATTAGTTTATATTGATGATATACTTATTTTCTCAAAATCAATAGAGGAACATTTTAAATATCTAGAGATATTTCAATGGCTTGCCAAAAATAATGGGCTAGTAATTTCTGCACCTAAAATTAAATTATTTCAAACCCTATCCAGAAAATAATTATTCCAATTGAAAGAAGCATTGAATTTGCTTCTAAATTAATCCAGAAAATCTTTAATCCAGGTGAAACCACTGATCTCCATCAATTACAAAGATTTTTGGGTTCGCTCAATTACGTAGCATACTATTATAAAGATTTTGCTTTAGATGTTGTTATTCTTTACAATGGATTAAAGAAACAACATAATTCATGGACAGAGAATCATACTAAAGTTGTCCAATTAATTGAGCAAAAGGTAAAAAAGTTACCTTGTTTACATATTGCAGATCCGTCTCTCCCAAAAATAGTAGAGACAGAAGCCTCAAATATTGGCTATGGAGAAATTTTAAAGTGAAAAGCTTTTATACCAAATAATTGGTTTGCTTTACATATGGTAAGTGGAATGCCACTCAAGAAAAATACTCGATCATCAAAAAAGAAATGCTTTTGATTGTAAAATGCATTACCAAATATCAAGATGATTTATTAAAACATAAACTTATTATGAATTGATTGTAGTTTAATTAAGTATATACTGCAAAGAGATGTAAAAAATATTGTCTCTAAGAAAATTTTGCCAATTGGGAAGCTCAGTTATCTTTTTTTTGAATTTGATGTAGAATATGTTGCAGGTAATACTAATTCTTTACCTGACTTTCTCACTCATGAATTATTGCAGGGAGTAAGACAAGGAGGGGTGGATCATCCCTCATCAAAGGGTTAAAATGACACCTCAACGAGGTGCTTTCACGTTTAGAGGGGGGAGAGGTAGGGGCCAGCCTAATGTGGCTCCACAAAAATTTATAAATTTACAACAATATTTATATGAAAGCCTAATGACCTCCATATCAGAAAATAAATCTCCACAATCTCCTAATTTACTGATCCAAGAAGTCACAGAATTTGTGCAAAAAATAACAAAAAAAATCCTAAAAATCAATTGAGAGGATTATGAAATTAATGATCCTTGGAAAATCCAGGAGAGATATTTGGGCACAATTGCCTACGCTCAAGATAGTCTTGATCGAGAATCATATGAGGCAATCCTCACTTCATTACAATGTGTTGAAATCCAACATAATTATAATGAATTAAAAAATTCTATTGCATATAGCAAGATGACAATAAATTGCATCTTGCATCAGAGGGATTGGGGTTTAACTCCTTTACAGACTAAACAAGTTGAATTTATTCTTCTTGTAAGCAATCAGAAAAAATTATTTCTTTTTAATTACTAAACCAATGTCCAAGCTATGAATTGAGCTTTTTTGCTCATTAATCCAAGACATAAAAATTCTTGGCTTTTTATGTTAATGCATGAAATTTGTAATAAAGAATTACCAAATTGGTTTTAGAATGGTGGGAAAAATTCAGAGCCACTAATGAAATCCTTCCAGAACCCATCAATGATCTCTCTCAAATGTGGGTTAATTCTTCTGCTCAACTCGGCAAAATAAAAAATGAAATATTAGTCGATGGAATGAGTGAATTATTATTCTTCTGCCAAGCACAAATTCCAAGGATTTTTCATCCCTGGATACTGCTAATATGCAAAGTACAACATTAATTCAGATTATATTTCACTTATATTTCCTTACTTTGCAACGATCCTGAAGAAAAATAAGAATCTAACTTTTAATTTATATATATTGAGATACTACGCAAGTATACGTATCGTTATTAAGTAATTTAGGACTTTTTTATTAAGACCTGAATATCGAACCCATAGAGAGAATACACAATATGTACTATTGAACAACAAACTTTCTATTTTTAATAAAAAAGATAATTATCTAAACTAAAGATGATTTTTGCAGTAATGAAAATTTAAATATTTTGAGTATTTTTAATATTTTGATAAAACAATAAAAATTTAAAAATATAACTAGAGTTTTTGTAGAAGAAAATAACTAAATATGAAAATATCTTGCTTCTTGTTATGAATCAGTAATAAGTATATGAATTATGTTGTGGAAGTATGAAAATTGTTTTATGCAAAATATGAGCAATAGTATTCTTTACCCTTACTAGAGATGCTATAAAAAACATTGGCTAATTTAAAGTTTGAATAGTTCTTAAGACTGGCTCGGCAAGGAAGATACTAACTCTCACTCTAGAGTTCCATCGATTCCCTCCACCTGCGGGCTAAAATTCTCATATCAGAACTTAAAAAAATAAATGAAGTTGGGGGTTTTAACCTGTCACTGTAAAGTCCTCTAACTATACACCCTTCAATGAATATTTCCCTATTTATTTGCACTCAATCATATGAACTACATCCTCATTCATACAACTTTATGTGATTCTTTCCAATTGTTGACTGAGATAATACTAGACCGGTTCTTACATGTTCTCACAACAAATTTTAACATCTGGATTGACTAAATCAAGAAGTAAAAGAAGTGCATGGATTTAAATTATCACAACTTTTTCCATCAATGAAGATCAGTACTTTCCACCACTTCCGTCCAAAAGTTAATTACTTATCTTTTTAAGAAGAAAGATAAAGAAAACTACTTAGAATCCATGGAGAAACAAAACCACACTTTATTTTAAAAGAAGAAATCATTGCAAACCAACAACAAGCCTAAATTAAAACTAAAAGTAGTCTCAAAATAGAAAGATAAAAACTTATCTCAAGTCCTCTACCAAACTCTTGAAGTTCCTTTGATTCTCTTCTCTTTACAATCACTCAAAATAAAATAACAAAAAGGATAAAATAAAAGTAAAAGTGGTGCCTGAAAATCTCTCCGAACTAACTCCCCAAATGAGAACTTTCAAAACTTTCCAATACTTTCAGGACCTCTTTCAAAGTCCCAATCTTCTTTCTTTTATA
>NEWO01000359.1:625460-645501 GCA_003013225.1 Phalaenopsis aphrodite | reverse complement strand
CCTCTGGATCCATGACATCCCCTAGTTCTTCCTCCTTTGGATTCTACAATAAAATGTTCCAAATTTGAACCAATCCCCTTTCACACCTCTATGTCCGATCTCTTTGATAAGTCCTACCCTTTGAAATTCCTTGAAGATAATATTTCCTGACTTTTATCGAGAGTCTTCTTAAATGACTTTGGTCATTTAAGATGCAATTAACTATAGGGGATTGCCCTTATAGGAAGCATGTACGAACCCAACTTAATATAAACCATAGTTAATATTTTCATATTAAATAGGGAACTTGCTAGCAAATATAAAGGTTTCGCAGACCAGACGGATGTCATTCTTTTTTAAGTTTATTTGATCGAGCCTCATCCTCAAGTCTTGTGTTTATCCTTCAGAATGGATACAAAGTTTGAGGTGTAGTGCTTTTTCTTTTAAATTATTAAAAATATGGGGTCAATTTGATTTCATACTTTTCTAAAACTTCAACCTCCTTCCGAGGCGTGCAACGGGATTTCGATTCTGGTGACCGATAGCTTCTTACGGGCACCTCCCCACCAACCAAAATAGAGTCGACAGCTTCTAGCGACTCCGCTGGGGACAAGTTTTTCTCTCCATATAAATCAAGAAATATTATCTTCGCCCATTGGTAATGTGTCCATGTCCCTCTTAGACCAAATTACCCTTCTTTCGTTAGCATACTTAACCCATTTCTATCTTGGGAAAGTACAGTTAACTCCTTGGACTTCAGGACTAGCTGTTCAACCATCTTTGAACAGAGAGGTTTAGAAGGCCATTAAGAACTTTAAATTTTCTTGTGGGGTTGGACCCCCAATAGATGTGTCGGTGGACTAGTTCTACCTGGGCATTTTTCTGCCACTAAATAGGACCCGCACTGGGTCCTAAAATACTTCACATCTCCTTTCCAAATTTGATTTGCTATTCCATAAATTAAACCAAATCGTATTGTGCTGCACGCACTTTGAAATTTTCTTATGTTAATTTAAGACTTTTTTCTTAAATAAGTTTTTAAAATACCCATAAATTGAGACCCGCCCGGTCTTCAAATCAACCTCTATTTTCAGTGCTTGCACTAAAAATTATGAGGTTTTTGGTGATATAGCTAACCCTGAAACTGTCTGTTTTCAAGCCCCTGCAATGGCCTACCCAACGCTGACCTTTTCCTGGAACCGTAATAGGAAAGTTCTGAGGGCCATCAAAGCCCAGACTCCTGAGAAGACACCCATTGAGGAGGAGCCTCATCAAGTTGAAGAAGTATTATCGGAAATTTATCCACTTCTGCGAGGAAGTAGATTCCATTCTCTGATAAATACCAAGGGATATGAGAGTATCCGAAGGATAACTGCCACATTACCATCAATTCATGGACATAGTGAGGAGAGGAAGAAGTTCACTCCTATCACTCGAGTTAGTGCAGTTTTCAAAAGGCTTGCTACCAAAGAAGGATGTTCAGTTAGCGAGTTACTGAAATGAGTGGGAGATGCAATTTCTTCTCGCATGAAGAAGGAAATTTTGAAGGGTGTCAAATCCGCTAGACAGTCCCACAAGACAGCTGGAGTGCCACCTACCCGCATCCTCGTTTGGATTTGTTTGGGGAACAGAGTTGATACTGCAGTGGGTAATACTGATTATACTGCCTCCAAGACCGCTGGTCATCGACCAGTTAAGTCAAGACTGGGTCTAAAGATCTTACCCGTTACCCGTTATAAAGATATTTCGACCATCCCAAAGGCAAAGACGAGACGCTTACCTTGCACTGTAGCCGTTCTACACCACAGGGAGCATACTTTCCCTCGACATACCAATGTTTCTACTAAGACACTCCGTCTTGAGACATCATTGTCAAAAAAGAAAAAGGTATGGATACCCAAGGTCGCTGCACTGATACAATTCAGTGAGCCCATAGAACAGGAAGTGAAACCAGGATTTGAAATATCTGACATTGTCATGACAATAGCCAGCGAGATGGAGGAACAAGTAGAGGATGCCCATTATGGTCCTCCAGATCTTTAAGCAATGAGGGAATCAATAATTGAAGAAAAAGTTGAGAAACTTAGGATCGAGATTTCCGAGTTAGCTAGAGAACACGAAGTTTTTGTCGACAGCGACAATGAAAATTTTGATTTCAATGAATACCTAGAGGAGGATTTCAAGGATGTCCATGTGATCAAAACTTGAGCTACCACATCTACGTGCGAGGTTCAACCTCAGACCGAAGAGAACGCCGTAGATGAACTATGTAGGGTTAACCTCTTAAGGGATGTGCAGGTTATTTTACTGGAGAAAAGAATAGTAGAGATGACTGCAGCTATAACCTCCATGGCCACCATTCAGGGGCAATCACAAGCTCCACAATTGGTCTCTCGTGAATTTAATCAATCATAAATCATGCACATTATAGACGAAAGAAGAGAGGCTACTTTAGCAAACAAGGATGAGCAACCGAGGAAAGCTTCTCCATCAAGTGCCATGCCAGAAAAGGAGTTCAAGCAAATGGTTGAACAAGTGTAGGAAGCAACGCATCAATTTTGAAGGTTAGACCTTACCCGGAAGAGTTCGATGCCGTGCCTTTTTCCAATGGTTTTGTGGCCCCAAACTTCAACATATTTGACGAGACTGGAATTCCCAGACAACATATAGCATATTTCTGAGCCAGCTGTGGCAACACGAGAAATAATGAAGCTTTACTCTGCCATCAGTTCATCAGCAGCTTGTCATTGATTGCTTTTGACTGGTACGCTGACTTGCCCAACGGGTCAATTAAAATATTTTTTGAATTAGAACAGTTATTTGTGAAAAGATTTGTCGGGCACAACACCACGTGTCTATGGAAGAGCTAATGAAGGAAAAGCAAAATTCTAGCGAAACTTTGGTAGACTATATTTTGAGGTGGAGAAACCTTAGCATGAAATGTGAACCTTAGCTACAAGAAAATCATGCGATTAAAATTCTGCTCAAGAGCATTCATGGCCAGTAGCTTTCATGCTTAAGAGACTCACCATCAAATCCTTTGAGAAGCTACTCAGTAAAACCAACAGTCCTCAAGAAGAAATAAAGCACATGGAGCCACATGAAAAGGCTAAGGTGGCCAAAGTGTTCGAAAAGAAATCAGGCGTAGTGGCGATCGTCGACAAAGGAAAGCAGCTGATAAAGATATATGAAGAAGAACATCGCCAGTCCTCTCAGAAACAAAATGATCAATCCAACTAGCGGCCGCCTCAAGAAGGAGCACCTCAAACAGGGGTTAAAAGAATATCCATGTTGGAGCGACAGAAAGTTGTGTACTCCTTCAAGGATGAAGCTGTACCTAAAATATTCAGGAGTCTGATGAAGAAACCAGAATTCAAACTACCGGATTCGAAGAAGCCCGAAGAGGTGGATAGGAAGAATGAGCCAAATTATTTCCCATACCATTGATTTCTTGGGCACACTATTGAAAAGTGCTTCGTCTTTAAGGACTGGCTTGAGAAGAACCTAAAGGAAGAGAATATAACACTCCCGAAGGAGTATTTGAGAGTACCTGAAAAAGGTTCCATAAGTATGATTTTGGCCGAGCCAATCTCCCCAATCGATCCGTAAACTAGAACAGATGGATGGAGTACAACTTGGGATGAACTCAAGAGGGTCCTTAATCACATACAAGATTCATTGAAACAAGCTTCAACAAATACCGAAGAAAGATGGAATGAGGTCTAGAGCAGATCATCTAGTAAAATACTGAACAAGTTCCAATCTACATCAAAGCAAGCCTCTATTCAGAGCCCGCAACATACCAAGCCCAAGATAAAGATTTTTCCAGGAGAACCGTCATAGTCAAGAATAAAGAACAAGAAGAAGAAAAGTGTCATTGCAAAGATTGATAGCACGGGGGTTAGGGTAGGGGCTGCCTCTAATAGATTAGTTGTCTCGGATTCGGGAAAGAAAATCCTCAAACCCCTGACTTTGTATGATTATATTTTTGTCCCTCTGGGATCTTATGAATATAATGATTATGATTTCGGCTACGTTTTAACTATTTCTGGTGATAACATAACTGATTATGATAGATCTAGCTTCGATCTAGATCCCCAAAACGATCCTCAAATTGTACTCGAGTCCGATGAACTAGTTGTCAAGTCCAAAAAATACATCAATAATACCACTTACGATAACACCGATAACGAAGAGCCAACTCGAGCATCACTGTGCACCACTTGCCATTAACTTAGATCTCTCTAACAAAGAGGAAAAGACACTGGAAGATTCTACAATGATATCTCAAGAAGAAGAATTCACAGAAGTTAACTTAAGGAGCGGAAAAGTGCTACCACCATAAACAACTCCAACAGACAAAGAAAAACAAATAATGACTCGAGAAGACATACCCCCACCTCTGCCAGTGGAAGAACCACATAATCAAGATAAAATTAGAGGATCAGACAAAGTAGACTACAATGTGCTAGCTCATCTTATGAAGTTGCTGATCTGATTAAGCATCTATGACGCTCTGACCCAATTAAGCGTCAAAAGAGATGAGAGAGTCTCTTGTTACAGCTTTGCTTGACCCAAAAATTTGCTTAGCTTAGTTGGCCAGCACATTCTTAGATGAAGTTTGCTCGTTGAAAGAATAGTCAGGGGTAACCTTCACAGATGAAGACTTGCTGCTCGGTACTCCCGACCACAACCGTCCACTCTACATCTCTGACAACATCGAAAGATTTGTGTTATCTAGAGTTTTAGTGGATCCTGGAGAATCTCTTAACCTGATGAGCCTACGAACATTGGCATATTTGGATATTGAAGCTCAAGAGCTTACGACCGATAAAATGATTTTAAGAGGATTCAACCAAAAGGGAGAAAGAGCCCTCAAATCAATTACATTACTTATGAAGTTTGGAGAACTCGTGACAACAACAAAATTTCATATCATCGACGCTGAGTCCTCTTTTAATGCTCTTTTGGGTTGACCATGGATTCATGAGCACAATATGGTTCCATCATCTCTACACCTGTGCATTAAATACCACAAAGATGGTCAAGAGAATTGCATCAAGAGAGATGTATAACCATTTTGAGTGCATTAAGATACTGCCTACTACGTGCGTCAAAAGAAAACTGTCTTCTCACACGAGATTTTGACAAACAAAGATGAAGATTCAGAAGAATCATAAAAAGGAGGTCATTCAAGTCTGCTGAGCAATCTTCCACCACTCCTTTACAAAGAGATGGTGAAAGGCCTTTTAGTTTGCGCACTCGAGGTTGAGGCCGGGGACGTGGACGAGGAAGGATCAATTTAATTGTTGAACGGACTAGGCCGACTATCAACATTGGTCATGAAGACAGTTCTGAAGATGAAATAATGATGAGAAGATGAAAAAGACCTCAGTACAAGATATCCCTAGAAGATACAAAATAGAATGAATATGAAACAATGTATGATTGGATAAACCACTATGTGAATGTTATGACCCTCACTCTGATTCTCCCTCAAAAGGTCGAGAGTTTAGAGGTCAAGTAAGTCTGCAGTCCTGGCTCAAGATGGCTCTCGAGGATGCATCACTTACAGCCTTCAGAACACTGATTGAAATTTTCTGCTACACAGTGATGTCGTTCAGCCTAAAGAACACCGGAGCAACATATCAATGTGCAAGATGAAGATTTTTTACGACCTCATTCACAACCAGGTAGAATGCTACATGGATGATTTGTTCATCAAAAGTAAACATAAAATAGAGCATTTGTATGATTTGAGGATCGTGTTTGAACGGTTACGACGATATGACCTTAAAGTGAATCCCTTAAAGTGCGCCTTTGGCATTACCTCCGGGAAATTTTTGGGATTCGTTGTCCGTCATCAGGGAATCAAGATCGACCCAGATAAGATTAAAGCTATTTTGGAAATGCCTCCCACTAAAACCTTGAAACAACTACGTTCCTTCCCGGGAAAGTTGACATATTTGAGACGCTTTCTTTCTAATTTCTCAGGTAGATGTCAGCCCTTCTCGGCATTAATTAAAAAGGATGTCAAATTTATTTGGGAAGAGAAATGGTAGTGGGCCTTTGAGGACGTTAAACAATATGTAATGACACCTCCTGTCTTAGCAGCCACTATTCCAGGGAAACCGTTGATACTTTATATCGCGGCTTTAGATGACTCTCTTGGAGCCCTCTTAGCCTAAGTCAATGATGAGGGTAAAGAAAATGTACTCTACTACTGGAGTCATCATCTAATACCGACGGAGATAAGGTATCAACCTATTAAGAAGCATTGTCTATATTAATTTTTGCAGCTCAAAAGCTTAGACATTACATGCTTTCTCATAAGATTACCCTAATCTGAAAAGTTAATCCATTGCAATATTTGATGACCTGACCAACACTCTCCGGACGTTTAACAAGATGGTCAATGATATTATTGCAATTTGATATAACTTTTGTTCTCCTCCATGCCATCAAGCGATAGATACTAGCAGAATTTCTCGTTGCACACCCACTGTCAGCTGGGTCCTCTCTTAACGATGAGTTACCAGATGAACAAACACTAAAAATGGAATTCTCCAATGCACAACGCTAAGAAATGTACTTTGATGGTGCTTCATTAGCCAGAAAAGACAAAAGATCAGGCACCAGTTATACCAGGCAAAGAAGGGATTGGTTTGATCTTTATTACGCCAGATAAGGTTAGTTTGAGGTTCTCATATCACCTGACAAAGCCGTGCACCAACAATGAAGCAGAATATGAAGCCTTAATCACCAAATTGGAAAAGACAATCTAAATGGATATAACAACCATTGCCATCTACGGCGACTCCCAACTCGTCATTTAACAAGTCATCAGATAATACAAAATTTTGAAACCAAGATTAATAAAATAACATTGGTACACAATGAAGCTCTTGAAGCAGATTCCCATTGTGTCTTTCTACCGAATTCCTTGGGGAGATAATGCCTATGCCGACGCTCTAGCAAAATGTGCTAAGGAAATGGCGTGTCCCTTGGAGGATTCCATTGAATTCACAGTGCAAGGAAGATGAGCCTTGTATCGGATTGACTTTGAAACTCTACACAAGCTTGGAAAAGGAGAAACAGTAAATACAGTTGTAGACAACAACGAAGATTGGCGCAAGCCATTAATAGAATATTTGCATACTTGAAAGCTGCCAGAAGACAAGTCTGAGGTGCACCACATCACAAGAAGTGCAATGTCTTACACCCTGGTGGGAATTTTTTTTTACAAAAGATTGTTTGACCAGATGTGGCTACGGCGTTTGAGCATAGCCGAAGCACAAAATATTGTTAAAGAGGTACATGCAGGATTGTGTGGCGCTCACAAGTCAGGGCCGAAAATGAAGATAAAGATCAAAAGACTCAGGTATTATTGACCAGCAGTGATGTCTGATTGCATGGATACAACAAGAAGATGTCACCAATGCCAAGTGCATGAGGTGGTCTTACACCAGCCTCTGATTGTGCTACACCCAACTGTTGCCTCGTGGCCATTTGAGTGTCGGGGCACGGACATAAAAGGTCCGATAGACCCTCCATCTTCCAAAGCACACAGGTTTATAATTGCCACTACAAACTACTTCTCCAAATGGGCAGAGGTAGTACCATTACGTGAGGTTACAACAAAACACATCCTTTAATTTTTCAAAAGACAAATTGTCCAACATTTCGGAGTACAGCGAAGAATAATTTTCAATAATGGGACAGCTTTCAGAAGTACAAAGATCAACAATTTCATCAGAAAACATGGGATGGATTGAAGATACTCTACAATTTACTATCTGAGAGCAAATGGTCTAGCTGAGGCTTTCAACAAAACACTGGTACAGATTTTGAAGAAAACACTAGATGAAAATAAAAGAAATTGGCACAACAAACTATTAGAAGCCTTGTGGGCCTACTGGATGACTTTCAGGGCTCCAACTCAGTGGACACCCTATATGCTCGTGTATGGGACCGAGGCTGTGCTAGCGCTAGAAGTCTAGACACCATCTCTCAAAGTCACTGTAACCAACCAACTCACAATGGAAGAAAGCGCAAAACTCAGACTTGATGAACTGGAGAGTCTCGAGGGGAGACGACTAGAAGCACAACAACATTTGGAGCTTTACCATGCAAAGATGGTATAAGCCCATGAAAAATTGGTCTGCCCAAGGACATTCAAAGTTGGTGACCTCGCACTTTCGCTCAAAAGGCCTATTCTTGCACGTCACAAAATAGGTGGAAAATTCGAGCCAACTTGGGAGGGAACATTTGTCGTTGAAAAGGTCTACACAAATGGAGCCTACCAGTTAGTGGACTTCCGAGGCGAAAGACCCATGTTACCAATAAACAGACGATATCTGAAAACTTATTATGCAACCTGATGCCGCTTGCCTCTGCTTGCTTTGAAACTTTGGAAACTTTGATTGTTTTAGGGTTATCTTTATGGCCAAATGTCTATGACCGGGTCCAAATTTTGTAATTAACCTCAATATAATGAAAATTTGAGAAAAAAATTTTAAATTTCAAATTTTCTTCTTTCCACTTTTAATTAAAAAAAACTCATACACAAAATTCATTGCACCAAAATAAACTAAAATTTACTTTAATGTACATTTTGTTTGGTTTCATGACAAGTTTCAACCCACTGACGTTTTTCTTGTCATTTACAGAAAAATGTCGGGACAACGACTGATCTTTGCTTTCCAGGATGGCTGGAACCTCGCATTAAATGAGCAGATGGCGCCGTGAGGTGGCACCATAGACTTCAACGTGGATTTCAACCAGGTTGATATGGACTACAAAGGTCCTCTAATGGATGTAGTCAGCTGCAAAGAGAAAGAGGGACTGTCTTCACTACTGAGAGTGACCACTAAAGATAATGTATCACACAAAGGCAAGAATGTGATAACAGAGCGAGTCCAATGGAGGGGCCCAACCATCTGCCCTCCATGGTAGCTACACCTGCCGAAGGCTTAATAGCCGCAAATAACAAACGACTACCAAGTACTCCACTTCGCAGGACGCAACGCAAGAATGCCAGCTGTAAGAAGCAGAGAGCTTTTCTATGACAAGAACGCAGACATCAAAGAGAGATGAACAACTTGCTCACCCCTATTCCTAAGGGGCATATTTATGATCCAGAATTGAAAGAAACTTTTGCTAGCTTACCCATAACGGATGAAGAACCTGGGTTTGTGACAGATTCAAACACACTTTCAGTTTCAGATGTTTTGTGCAAGGGTTGCCCAATGTGCAACGTTGAAATACCGGCCGGGACATCAGCCACATGCGCATTTGTAGAATGCTTGGATTGTAATGTTCAACATATATAGCATTTCAGTACAATGGAAGAGTACACTTCGAGGACCAATGAGTCTCAGACTTTGAATTTCATGATGGATGAACCATATGTCCCGCTTGGGACATATCAGTATGTACCGTGGAGCACAGGGTCGTACATCCCGTTAGAGTATGAGTCTCACATTCCAGATTGACCATCTCTAGTTTGGGTTCCTGCCGATGCTCGAAGGAAGGAATGCCCACGACAGCTGCCAACCACTGGTATGATAGAATACTACAAGATAAGCAAAGTAAATAAAAGAGAATTTCGGTTTGATGAAGAAGTTCAGGGAAAGTTTGTCAACATATTGGAAGGCCTGGAACTGTACACCAGGATTTTCTCCAAGATTGTTGAAAGAAGCATACTAGACTGTATCTTCGATTTAAGAGATAGAGGCCGAGCGGGCATTCTTATGGAAAGGACATATTCCAAACCAAAGAAATGAATGAGAGGGAAGGGAAGAATCACCATTCAGTGTGGCTGTTGTTATAACTTCACAAATGACAGACAGGGGAATCTGCCCCGGATCCTTAGACATGATCAAGTAAATCAGCTGCCGCCAATGATAAAATGGATGATCAAAAGGATGGTCAAATGGAATATTCTACCTGCTACCTGCTTTCCCAACAGTTGCATTATCAATATCTATGAAGAGGGTGATTGCATTCCACCACACATTGATCATCATGATTTTGTGAGGCCTTTCTACACTGTCTCATTTTTTAGCAAAAGTAATATTCTATTTGGGAAAGAAATCAATATCGTCGGCCCTGGTGAATTCAGAGATTCTGTAGAAATTCCTCTTCTAGTTGGTTCAGTACTTGTTCTCAAGGGCAACGGTGCAGACGTTGCCAAGCATTGCATTCAAGGAGTACGACGTCGTATGGTGTCTGTGACTTTCTGTAGGATGGATGACAGTAAAATGCCATAGGGATTCCAATAGGACCCAAAATTGGAGTTACTTCCATACGAGCTGTGAGAAGGTTGTACCTCTAAGTACATGCAAAGGGAACTCTTATCCTTGAGCATGACATAGAAGGTCTGCTTGATCAGGAGCTTTACATACATGACACAGAGGGTTCAC
The DNA here is from genome assembly GCA_003013225.1 of Phalaenopsis aphrodite. Classification (NCBI taxonomy): domain Eukaryota; kingdom Viridiplantae; phylum Streptophyta; class Magnoliopsida; order Asparagales; family Orchidaceae; genus Phalaenopsis; species Phalaenopsis aphrodite. The sequence continues at coordinate 635,098 of NEWO01000359.1, read as the reverse complement.
TTTCTTTCTTTTAACAACATGACATGTATCTAATGTATTCGGTCTACACTGTAGTCATAGCATGAGATGTTCTTGATGTATTTCGACATTGACTACATAATGTACCTTTTGAGAGGGTTAGCCTATGTTCTATTTATGACATCTTTGTTGGAGCAAATTAATAAAAATTTCTCTTAGAAATGTGCCTTTTTGTTTGTTGCCTTTTGTGCGATGGATGAAAGTCACGAACCAACGTTGGTTCAGAATTTCAATGAACAAAGAATGAAGCAACAAATTTTTAACAATAAATAAAATATAAATAAAAAAGAAAATAATCACCAATAAATAAACAACAAAACAAATTTCTTTTGAAAATCAACCAATTAAAATTAAAACTTTAAAGACATATTTTAAAAAATTAAATGTGATAAAAAGAACAAGAAAATGAAATGATTCTGTTGAGTGGATCCTCTGTTTTTTGGAGTTCCATACTCTTGTGCGCGCAGCACAACCATCTTTATCTACCTTAACCCTCTTCACATCAGCGCAGAATTTTGCATTCCGCACAAAACCCCACAAAGCCCTACAAATCTTCTACAAAATCAACTTTTCCACATGATACACTTCTGCAAATTCAACACCACAAGCTCTTTGTAAATTTCAATTCTTATATCTTTGAATCAGTATCTAAATTCGGATTCTCATCTTTTGAGGTCGGTACCTAAAACCCGACTATCACATCTTTGAATTAATACCTACATTTTAATTCTCACATCTTTGAATTGATTCCGACATTTCAATTCTCACATCTTTGAATTGATACCCACATTTCAATTCTCACATCTTTAAATTGATACCTACATTTCAATTCTCACATATTTGAACTGATACCCACATTTTATTTCTCACATCTTGGAATTGATACCTAAATTTCAATCCTTACATTTTAAAATAAGTACCTAAATCCTAATTCTCACATTTCAAGGTCGATACCTAAATTTTGACTCTCTTCTTGAAATTGATACCTAAATTTCAATTCATACATCTTTGAATCAGTATCTAAATTTTGATTCTCATCTTTCGAGGTTGGAACCTAAATCCCGACTATCACATCTTGAAATTCATACCTACATTACAATTCTCACATCTTTGAATTGATACATACATTTCAATTCTCACATCTTGAAATTGATACCTAAATTTCAATTCTTACATCTTTGAATCAGTACCTAAATCTTGATTCTCACATTTCAAGGTCAATACCTAAATTTTGACTCTTTACCTACATTTTAATTCTCACATTTCGAAGTCTATACCTAAGTTTTGACTCTCTTCTTGGAATTGATACCTACATTTCAATTCTCACATTTCGAGGTTGATACCTAAATTTTAACTCTCTTCTCGTGATTGATGCCTAAATTTCAATTCTTGCATCTTCAAATTAGTACCTAAATCCTGATTCTCACATTTCAAGGTCGATACCAAAGTTTCGACTCTCTTCTTGAGATTGATACCTAAATTTCAATTCTTACATCTTCAAATCAGTACTTAAATCCTGATTCTCACATTTTAAGGTTGATACCTAAATTTAAACTCTCTTCTCGGAATTGATACTACATTTCAATTCTCACATCTTCGAATCAATACCTAAATTATGATTCTCATCTTTTGAGGTCGGTACCTAAATTCTGATCGTTCTTGTTTTTTCAGAATTGATATTTAAATTTCAATTTCCACCTCGGGTCAGCACTTTCATACTGATTCCCATCCTTGAAATACTTCTGAAATTTCATAACTCAAAATTCACTCTCTGATCCCCAGTGAGAGTCCCTCCTTAATTTCAATTACACGATCATCTGCTATTATCCCTAGCGGAAATAAAACAAATCACACACACAACTCTACACATACTTTCGGATCTGTTAAGTTAGAAGTTTGTATTAATTTTTGTTGATCTCGTCGGTCAACACGAATACGCGCGGTGTGCTTGCCCAACACACCACACCTATTGAGGGTTCATTTGTTCACCTCACTTTTGGTTGAGGTTTAGTTTTTCCTCTTTAGTAGCCTAAGGTCTAGCCATAGGATTTTCCTATTGACCATTCTTAGAAAACTAGACATGGAACCCTCACCACTAGAAATTCTACCATCTTATTTACTCAACTTGAAGTTCCACATATTAATCCTAACCTCTAGCACTTAGTAGGTGGGGTCACTATGGGGGAAACTTAAGATGAGTCAACCTTAGGACTGCTGGACCTTAAGGTTGACCCTGGGTGTTGGTCTAGGGCTAAGGCACTTATTTGCAATCACTTACACTCACAATCACTCACAACCCTAAACTCAATTTTCTAGCCTAGATCCCTTGATCTTTTTGGGATACTCATGTAGATGGTCCCTAAACCTGCCAGCCCTAGGGCTATGAGTTGACTAGGACCAGTACATAGAAGACCCAAAATGAGATTTCCTTTGGTCCATTACTCATTTAATATGATTAGTTACCCAATCTAATAAAAAATACCCATCATGGCATTTTGCCCTTAAACACCCCCAAATTACCAAATACCCCTCCACAACCCAAAATTCAAAAAATTCCAAAAAATTCCCAAAAATCTCAATAAATCTCAAATATTCCCAATTTTATTTTTTTTAACTACAACATAACCAAATTTGGCCAATTTGACCATCTTTAACCAAAAATCCCAAATTTGCCTTTAAGGCCCCAAATTTCCCCAAATTCAACTCAAATGTCCATCAATTTGATCTAAATTGACCCCAATTCAAATCATAAACTCAAATTACCTTTTGATATGGCCAAGATAAACCAAATCCAAGCTTAATTGGCCCATTATTTGAGCCCAATTTTGATTTAGATCAAAACTCAATTTTGACAATATGACCTAATCTACCAAATTGAACCCACATCCTAGTAAATTTGCCTCAATTAATGTTGAAAAATCTTCATAAAATTCTTGTACATCAAAATAAAATTTTAATTGGCCTTGGTGAAGCCTCAAATTCATTTGATTTTGGCTTAAATCCAAAATTCCAACATCTAGCCCCAAATTGGCTAAGTCTCCAAATTTCAACCAATTGATTGCCTTAACCCCAAAATTGGTATCCAATTCATGTTGAAAACTCTTCATAGGGTCCCTATTGACCATTTGCAATAATCAATTTGTACTTATCCCAATGCTAACCCAAGCTAGACCCAAGCTTAGCCGAACATGACCAAATTGACTAAAATTCAAAATTCCCTCAAATTGACCCTTCAATTGAGCTCAAAACCACTTCCATTTCTCTCCAAAGTTGTTCCTTAGGATCATATGCACCAAATGAAACATTTATTTAGGTAATTTGACATCACTAACCTAGACCAAATTTAAGATTTTGTCATTTGCACCCACTTGAACCCATGCACCGAATGTGACCTAACCACCCTAAAGTCACCAAATTAACTCCACCATAGCCATTAGTTGGACTTAGTGACCAGTCCAAACACCATGAAACCCAATAAATCAAGACATGGACAAAAGATCCCCCAAATCAAGGGATATTATTTCTAAAAATGCATGTGCTTAAGATATCCTTACCAAAATTAGGTATTATTGCACTAAATTGCTGTGACATATTCCCCTGGGTTCCCTGAGCTCCTAACCACCTCCCCCTGGCCGGCCGGCCAGCCTAGTGGTCGGAAAAGATCAAAACCAAGAGCCACCCACATGGGAGTTCACCCAAATCAAGCCTAGAGGCCAACTCACCCAAATTGAGTTGTAGATCTCCTCTGCCCTCCACCTAAGCACCACAATGCACCCAAACTTATGCCCTGAGAGCCACCCTATGGAAATTTTTATAAAAAATCACCTCCATAGCCATGGGAGGTGTGCTAAAAATTCCTTAGAGAGGCCTCCTCAAACTTCTCACAAAGCTTCCCTAAGATCCCCTCAGTGCATTCCAACTATTTTCCCCCACCAATTCCCATTGTCGGAGATCAATTTTGAGCTTGAAACCTTGTTNACCAATTCCCATTGTCGGAGATCAATTTTGAGCTTGAAACCTTGTTGGAAACCAGGACAGAGCTCATTACACCCACACTCCACCAAACTCAAATTAACTCTACCCACACCTTCACAACCAATAAAGAAGCCAAAGCCCCATAAAATCCCCCTTCCACAGAGCCTCTACCATAGCTTTAGACCAACACTTGAATCCGGGCATGATTGAATTCATACCTAGGTCTTACACCAAGACCAGGGACTCAATCCCTAGTGTCCTTGGACCCCCAAAAACATGCCAAGATCCTCTGATTCAAGCTTCACTTCTCATAGAAAAGGTATACAACTTCACCTCCTCCCGAGCCTATTTTGATTCTTCATTTACTTAGAGTTAATTTGATTGTTTGATTACCGTATGAATGTGTTTGTCTCACTTAAATGAGTCCATAGGATCAAACCCAAAATGATTTGGTTGGGTCTAGGCTGAGATCTTAGGGTTTTAGTGTGAACGGTCACGGGATCATTCTATCGGGGACGATGACGGGGAGTCGTTTGATCGAGTATGTATCTAATGGACGGAGGAGATCGAGCCGAACAACGCTTCAGGACATAAAACGTGGGCCGAGTCAGTAGCTACGTGGATGGCAGCATTAAACCAGAGCACGTCATTCAAGCCTTCAGAGCTGCCTAGGATCTAATCAGCACGCACAATTTAAATACATAAATAGGGCTTTTTCCTATTTATTTAAATACCCCTAACATAGAAAATTCATAACATTGTGTAGAAAAATCAAAAAAATAAAATAAAAATACCCTCTTACTCAGTGAACAGAGGAGAACAAAGTGGAATAAATTTCAAGTCCATTCGATGTATATTTTATTTTTAATTAATTAAACACTATTTTGAATCATTTGATTCTCCATGCATATTGACACATCAACTTGGATTGAAATTTTTGCATGTTGTAGCCTTTGTCTAAGGAAATATCCTCTGATTTTTCTAAGATCAGAGGAAGTCAATATATAGAGAGCCATATTTTTAAAGTTTTTGCACATTATTTCCTTAAAATAATGTTTCAAGTGGAGGAATGAGAAGACTTGACAGGTACACTTTTATGGTTTACAGTACTTTCTTTTCCTGCACTTTCTCTATTGTACTCATGCTTATAAATTTGCATGTTAAATAACAATGTGACCCTGCATGTTAAAACAAAAACCTTTAGGATAGTGACACCTAAAAATTACCTACTTTTTCGTTTATATTTTTTGCTCAAAATTAATGATTTTTAATGATATTACACTTTAAAAGAAGGTAGTTTGCATATTTTTGGTTTCAGGTACAAGAAATGGAATTTTAGAAAAAATGAAGCAAAAATGATGCAATTTGGAGTAAAGATGAGCAAGAAAGTAAATTCCAACTTGGCACATATCGATATGTCTTTCTATGCTTATTCTATATTCCATTTCTCACATGTTTTTGAATGAAATTACACTTTAAATAAAGGTTGTTTTCATGGTTATTTTGTAGATATATCTATTCAGAGAAAAGCACAACTAAAATGGGTTGAAATAGAGCCAAAACGGAGATGAATGGAGCAAAATAGTGGAACTGCTACAGAGTGACACATGATGCCCCAAACCTGCGCATGATGCACCAAAATCCTGAGAAATGGCGCATGATGCGCTAGAGATGACTTTTGGCAGGTTAAGGCGGTTTGTGACAAATTTTGGGTGAAAGTTCAAAGGGACACTTGTTCTAAACACCCCCTTGAAGTGATTCAATGCATCTAGACACTTTATAAGGTTCTTTTATAAAGGGATATGTCTCTTGGATCAATGGACATATACTTTGAATTCAAAAAAGTGGACTTTTGGAGGGAATTTTGAATTTTTTGGAGGAGAGAGGAATGTCTATTCCTTGAAGAAGAGTTGTGTGGGCGTGAGTTTTTTTTTTGTGTGTGTAGCGTGTAAGTGAGAGGAAGGGCTTGGAGATTTTTTTTAAGGATTGTAAGAGGAGAGAGAAGGTGATAGATTTTTTCTTCTTTACATTTTTTTAGGAGTGAATTGAGAGTACTTGTAAGGAGGGAAAATGCTTGAAGAGAACTTGTAGGAATTTGCTTGGGAAGGATCGTGAGATAAGTTGTATTCTTTTCTTTCTTTATTTTGTAAACTTATTTTTGTCATATCCTTCTCATTAATTCTAAGTAGTCTTATTTATCTTTGTCCCTACTTTGAGATATGGTTTTATTAAGAATTGATTTTGTTTTATATGGTTTTAAATATCAATAATTTGTGATGATTCAAACTCCGATCTTCATTTACTTTTCAATCTCATCAATTGAAATACTAAAATGTGTTGAGAAATATGTTCCGAAAGGGCTATGATTTTTACGACATGAGGAGAATAACATTTGATTTCATGAGAGAGTATGTCATCCATGGACTTAACTACAAATCAATAAGGAAATAAAATTTATTGGAAGTAGAATTGGAGATTTTAAGGTGACAAATTAAAATCCCCAATTTGGTCCAGCTGATTTGAAACTGATGTGAGATTCTTAGTCCTCAAGTAAGAGAGTAGTGAGAGCTCTGGAGTGGCAGTCGGTATCCTCTTAGCCTAACCACAAAATCAATGACCAAACTCTAGATTAGTTAATGTTCTTTATGTCACTCAAAATAGGGTAAATAATAGGATTGCTTCTATTTGGCACAAAATAATTTTTATATATTTTTAAACAATTTTAATTTCTTAAAAATTCATATACTCATTGTAAAGAGGAAGAATGCTTTCTTAAATTTGAACACTTCTTCACAAAACTTTGTTTAGTATTAGTAAATTTAAATTTGAAGTTTAGAAATTAGTTTAGTAAACTTAGTTCTTTTTGTTACATTTTTGTCGGCCTTCATTAAATCCATTTTAACTTGACTTTCTTACTTTAATTTTTATAGTTTGAATATATTGATTTAAGTCATTATCATAAGAGTTTCCATCTTCCAAATTAAGACTTCATAGTAGTAGACTAGAATTAGCTTAAAGGATTTCTTACTGTGCTTCTTTGTGGGATTGATACTTGGGTTTTTAAAGAAAGCACTTTATTGCTTGAAGCGATTTGTGCACTTGTGTAGAACCACTAGTGTGCTAAATATTTTATATAGTATTTCTATTTTGCACATTAAATACATAATATAAATTGGGTCAAGATTTTGGCCATATTTTTTAAAGCTAAATTACTGGGTAATTTCAGGACAGGTCTAGTTTTTAACACTGTTATTGAGGATTTAAATTGACATAAAACACGTATGGGCACATCAAGTTTTTGGCACCATTTTTGGGGAATCTTTGATAAAAACTTTAGAAGAATTTTAATTAAACCTGTAAAACTTGGATTTGAATTTTATAATACTATTATATAGTGTGTTTTTTTAAAGAAAAACAAAAATACCAAAAATATTTTTGATGTCTGTCATATTAGATAAGTCTTGAGAATTATATGCATAGTTCAGAAGCTGCAGACCTTGACTATTGTAAGTCAGATTTGGAGAGAAATTTTGGGAGAGATTTGAAAAGACTTCATGAATTTAATGTAGAAATGACAACTCAACGAGATAATGAATATTCAGATTTTGATTATAATGTTAGTAGCTTTGAAAAAGTAAATCCAAGGAGAGTGGAAAATTTTCAAGAAGATATGCTAACAATTTTATTTTATCAGTTTGGAGATATTGAGGGGAAGTTGGATCAATACATCGAAATATATACTCAAGGAACCCCTGTTATTAAGGAAAATTTATTTGGACAATTGATTCAGCCTAACTATTTTGAAACTAGCCATGAGATATACAATCCTTATTCTGATTATTACAATCTAGGCTGGCAAAATAATTTGATTTTTACTAGGAATAATAATTTTTTAGGAGAATACCAAATTTGGGAAGATAATCAATTTAATCAGACATGTAGTTGGAATAATCATGGCTATTATAATAATGAACTTTCTTTTCCACATAATTTTAACTTTAACCTCCAGAATGAGGAGAAGGATTTATCAGAAGAGGTTGTTATTTAAATGGAGAGTGAGTTGGAGTGTCAAGGGACTGATAATAAGGAATAAGGAAAACCAACTGGGGTAGATTGTTAACTCAATTAATAATCATCCTCAATTTAACTCCAACCGACAGGATGATGAAAAGATGTTAGAAGAGGTTGTGATTCAAATAATGAGACAGTTGGAAAATCAAGAGGTCGCAATAAGGAATATAAAAAACTAACTGGAGCAGATTATTAATGCAATTAATAGCTACCCCCAAGAGATTTTACCTAATAACCTTGAGATAAACCTTAAGGAGAAGAATGATGAGCAATTTAAATTTATCTAACAAATATTTTGTAAGAGAATTCAAGGGTATATTTCAAAAGAACTTTGAGTTGAGAGATTAGGATACGAAGATTGGAAGACCAATAGAAGAAATTGTTAAGGAATAAGAAAAACCTATTTCCTCAACTAAGATTAAAAAAGGAAGACCACCTCTATCATTTACTCAGTACCAAGGGGAAGAATTGAAAGAAAACCATGAACAGAAGAGTAACCTAGAAAATTTTGATCCAAAATTTGAATTATAAAGAAAGAATCTGATCCAAAATTTGGGAGATCATGAAGTATCTTATAAAGATCCGTTTCTTATAAAGTTCAAGGATGATATTAATATGGAAATTGATAAAGTCACCAGAAGATTATTCGATCAAGAAAGAAATATGAGGAATGAGGATATGAATCAATCTGAAAAGGAAGAGCTGAATGAAAAAATTAAATTCGAGGTCTTTGTAAGAATCCTTGGATCTGGAAAAAGATTGGATGATTAATCAAGGATTACTGAAATGGAATTTTGATCATGGTAGAATCATTTATCGGGCTGACGATGTTAAACAATGCGCTTTATGGGAGGCAACCTATAGTTATCAGTATGGTTTGGTTTAGTGTGCTTGAGAGTTATGATTGTTACTGTTGTAGAGTGTTTGCTTTAGTATGGATTGTTTAGGTTGATTGATGATTCGTAGAGGTTTGGATTGTTAGTGGTTTGATTAAATCTTTTTATTTTATGAGGGAGATGATTTCTTAACATCTTGTTACGGTTAAAATTTTATGTTCTCTTGTAGTAGTTGGATTGACGAGTCCACTATGACTCGGGTCTCACCCAGACTTGAGTTTTATAAGAGACATTATGAATATTCATAGTGATAGTTCCATATCAGTTTTATTACTTGTTTTCTCTGACTTCATTTTCATTTGATAGGACCAACTAACCTATTTGATGAGTAAAATGTGGATGATTTTACACTATCCTTATAACTGTTAGAGGTGCTTAATTAATGAAATATGGTGACACATGAGGCTGGTGTTCGCGACCCAACGTATAAGGGATAATCTTATCCTTAGGACTAGAATCTATAAAATCATTTATATGTACCCAAAATATATGTGTATTGATTTCGTTAGAAATTGGAAATAAGTTAGTGAGATACTTTGAGGTAAAGGAAGAATTGATCTCATTTATTATGTGTGTTTGTGTTTGTGTTACAATGGTATAAAGATTTGGTTAATACATACATACATACATACATACATACATACATACATACATACATACATACATACATACATATAT
>NEWO01000359.1:565454-594451 GCA_003013225.1 Phalaenopsis aphrodite | reverse complement strand
CTTGAGTTGGATGTTAGTTGTCATGCTTTCCTTCTTAACTTGATTATGTCCACTACCTCTTGGGTTGGATGTGAGTCATTGAACTTTCATCCCCAATGTAGTGAATTTACCTTGCCTAATCGGCCCTTGAGTTGGATGTTGGTCATCTTGTGCTTTCCTTCTCAACCTGGAATGTGTTCATTGCTTTTTCAGTTGGTTGTAAGGCATTGAGCTTTCCACCCCAATATAGTGAATTTGCCTTGCTTGTTTGGCTCTTAAGTTGGATGTTAGTTGTCGTGCTTTCCTTGTCAACCTAATCTTGTCCACTAACTCTTATGTTGGATGTGAGTCATTGAGATTTCCTCCTCAATGTAGTGAATTTACCTTGTGTGATTGGCTCTTGAGTTGGATGTTAGTCATCATGCTTTCCTTCTCAACCTGATATTTTCCACTACCTCTTGATTTGGAAGTGAGTCATTGAGATTTCCTCCCAAAATGTAGTTAATTTACCTTGCTTGATTGGCTCTTAAGTTGGATGTTAGTCATCATGCTTTCTTTCTGAATGTGGTTTGTGTCAACTGCCTCTTGGGTTGGATATGAGTCTTCAAGCTTTCCTCCCCAATGTAGTGAATTTACTCTCCCTTGTCCGTTCTTGAGCTAGATATGGGTCCTTGTGCTTTCCTTGTCAAACTGATCTTCTCCACTACCTTATGGGTTGGATCTGAGTCCTTGAGATTTCCTTCCCAAAGTAGTGATATGTTTCCGACCACCTTTTAGGTTGGATGTGGGTCCTTAAGCTTTCCTTCTTAATATGACCCAAATCTTCTAGATAGGTATGAGATTCCTAATGTGACCCAAATCTTTGAGATAGGTATGAGATCACCTTAAATTGATTTAGGCATCCAATTTTCTTTTTGAGATTGATACTCGAATTGTAATTCCCTACTTGGAGTCAGCACCAACATAATGATTCTCAACCTTTAAAACACTCAAAACTTGATAATTTAAAATTCATCCTCTAAATCCCCTGACAAGAGTTCCGAGTTATTAGTTTCAATCAAATATTTACTTGCTAATTTCCCAACAAAAATAACTGTCACCCAATTTTACTCTTTTGTGTAGGTCTATTGACTTAGAAGCCTGTGTAGGTTTTGTTGATCTCGTCGGCCAATGCCAATATGTGCAGTATGCTTTCCTGGCATAACACACCTATTGGGGGTCCATTTATTGACCTCATTTTTGGTTGAGGTCTAGTTTTTCCTTTTTAGTAGCCTATGGTCTAGCCCTAAGACTTTCCTATTGACTACTCTTTGAGGTCTTGAAAGGGAGCCCTCACCATTAGAAATTCTAAAGTATTTTCTGCTCTACTTGAAGTTCCACATATTGGTCACTACCACTGGCACTTAGTAGGTAGGGTCAGTATGATGGAGCTCAAGGAGAGTTCCCATAGGATGGCTAATCCTTAGGATTAACCCTGGGTGGTCTAATCTTGGCTAGGTTAGCTTGCACACACTTGCTCACACACCCCAAACCTTAGGACCCCTTAAGTTGTTCTTCTTACTCATTTTGGAGAGCTCATATGAATAGAGCTATACCCCTAGTCCTTGACTAAGAGGGTTAGGACCAACATGTTGAACTTCCGAAATGAATCCTTATATGGCTGCTTTTGGTTTGACATGGCTTCATGGTTTACCTGCCCATCTAGGCCCAAAATTACCAAATTACCAAAATACCCCTAAAACCCTAATTTTTTGCCAAAAATCCCAAATTGCCCAAAATACCCAAATTGGTCCAAAACCCATTTCAAATTACTTACAACTTCCTAAATTGACTAAAATCACCATATTCCTAAAATACCCCCAAATTTGCAAAATTTCCAAAATGCCCCTCAAGACCCAAAAATTTCAAAAAATTCTAAGATCATTCCAAATCTTCCCAATTTGATTTTTCTAACTATCACATGGACCCATATTGACCAATTTTACCCATTTTTTACTAAAAGCCCCAATTTGCCCTTAAAAGCCCAATTTCCCCAAATTAGCCCCAATCTTGGCCCAATTCATCCTAACCTTGCCCCATTTCAATTTTAAATTAAAATTCAATATTTCTAATCCTAATCTAAACATCAATTCCAATTTGACCCATTGAAAGCCCAATTTCACCCAAATAAAAAGCCCCAATTTTGACCGATGTCTAAATCCACCAAATTAGCCTTCCAATTCAATTCAAAATCACTTGAAACCCTGTCCAAATTCCTCATGACATCTTTGTACACCAAATTCAACATTTAATTGACCAAAATTTTAGCCCAAATTCACCCATAATTTTAAAAGCCCAAGCCCACCACTTCTAATTCCAAAAGCCCAAATCTAAAGCCCACGTGATAATTTTTGTCTTCATCATCCATTTCATTAAAGTCATTCCCTAATTTTTAAATTCATGATCAAATAATTCCATATTAGGTCTCAAGACAAATTTCACAAAAAATATCACCAAGGACACGCCATGAAGCCATATCCAAGCCACACGCAATCCATATGAGTCATGAACATGTCACCATGCTATCTTGAGGAAAAGGAAGAACCTCTTTAGTGGTCCCCTCACACATGATTAACCGCTCTCATGACTCACTTAAGCTCACAATTAGCACTAATCAACTTGGATGGGGACTTTGCCAGGCTAACCCAACTAAACTATCTGATTTCCAACAGCACCCAAACTTTCCTTTGTGGATGAGCCCAACCCCAAATCGTGTATTGACCCAAATTGACCCAAAATGACCCTTCCCCCATCTTATTTTAATTCAAAAACTTTACAAATGGCCAACCCCAATTGACTTTACCAAAATCAAGCCCTGACCTCCCTTAATCAGATGAGAACCTAAGCTTGGTCGGCCAGCTTAGTTGCCAGAAAACCCAAATCCAAAAGCTCTACCTTAGCTAAAACTCAAAATTGAACCCACTTTATGTGCACAAGTCCAATTGTTCTTTAGATCCTTTCTTCCCTCCACCTAGCCATCTAAAACCACCCACTGGTTGGTCCAATTTTACCCTCCATGCCCCTCTATTTAAACTCACCCTCCATGGCTAAGGGGGGAGAGCTTGAAATTCCTTGAGGAGACTCTGTGAAATTGATCTCAGAGCTTCTTCAACACTCACTGAGTTCAATCCCATTATCCTTAAGCCCTCAAACTTGCTGCCTAAGCTTAATTTTAGAGCTCAAGATCAAGCTCGAAAGAGGATATCCCTTTTAGACTCCACCAAATCCAAATTAAATGCACCCACACTTTCTCCAAAGTGAGAGAGAAGATCCCCAATAGAAGCCCCATCACCATACCCCCTAGGGTAGACTTTGATCAACACCCCAAATTTTCTTTAGTCTATTTCATGTCAAGACATTTCACCATAGCTTGAGGCTTCATCTAGGAGCTCTTTGGACTCAAGGCAAACTTTTGGAAGCACCCAATCGAGGCCACACCTTTCGGGAAAAAGTATTGAACTCTCCCCATAACCTGAGATTCTTCTAATTCTCCATGCTCATAGACTTAATTTAAGACTTGCTTAATAGTATGGATATGTTCTCCTAATCAAGATGAGTCAGTAGAAACAAACATCACTTAGTTTTGTTGAGTATAGAGAGAGAAATTAAGGTTTGAAGTTGGAAAGTTCTCAGGATAGAGACTTGGGGACGATCAATGGATGTTGTCATTTCCACGTGTATCCAATGGATGCTCTGGCTCGCGCCAGACTGATGGATGAAACGGAACAATGGGACATGTGGTAGCTGAATCGGATGGTAGCGTCAAACCAGAAGAAGCCGCATGGAGCTTTGGAGATGCTGATGTTGAGGTGACGTCACATTGGATAAGTAGAAAAATAGGGAATTTCTTTATTTATTTAAATACCAGAACTTAGAAAATCCATATCTTGGTGTAGAAAAATTATAAAAATAAAATAAAAATGGCTTCATGCTCAGTGAACAAAGCAGAACAATGTGGAAATGGTTTCATGTATTTTTGATGTGTCTGTGATTTTAATAAATTAAATAGTGTGTTTATTATTTGGATTCTCCATTTGCATAGACATTTCACCATCACGTAATTTTTAGGGATTGGTTCTCTCTGTTATGAGGGACCTTCTCTGATTTCTCCAAAGTTAGTGGAGATCTCTAGACAGAGATCTCTAATTTTCAAGTTAATAGTCTCTATTTTGGTATAAAATATTATAGTAATTAAAATATTAATCAGAAAAAACACAAAACGTTTTTAGAGGGTTCATTATGGTAAGAGGACCCTAGGAAAAATAATAACTTGGTTTGATTCATTATAAATAACCACAATTATCATCAACCCCTAAAAATTAATAAAAATCAAATTGAGATAATTATAAATTTAAATAACATAAAAATCATTTTTCACTATAATTTAATGTCAAAGGAACTCCCCATAAAACTTCAAGTCAAATGAAGTTACTTTGACCACTCAAATGAATTAATTTAGCAAAATTGCATTTTTTGTATTAAAATAATTATAAAATTAAAATATAATTTTAAAAATCACCAAATTGGTTTTTGGACCTCCTTATGTCTAGAGGAAGCAAAGAAAAATAAAATTCGAATTACAATAAATACTTCATTTTTTGAGCTATTTTTAGGCATTTAAATAACAAAAAAAATAATTAAAATCATAAAAATTGTATGATTGTAAAATTATACTAAAATGTCATATTTAGCTTCTTGAACACTTGGAACAAATCAAAATAAATTTCTTAATTTTGTAAGTCAGGATATTAATTTTAAAGGCTTAAAATGAATTTTCTTCAATTTTCCATTAAAATAATTCTAATAATTAAAATATAAATTACAAAATTATGAAATTTGTTTCTCTAAGTTCGCTGACCTTAGAAAGGTTTAAGAAAAATATAAAATTTAATTTTCCATTTAAATAATATTTTATATTTAATTAATACTCGAAACAAACAAATAATTCTAACAATTAAATTAAACCTCTAAAAATAAAAAAATGGTGTAAATGGTCCTCTAACCTAGGTGAACCTCCAATAATTTTCTTAAGGACTAGAATTTTATTTTGGTTAAGTTAATAAAATCTTTATTTTTGCATTAAAAATAATTATAAAATTAAATAAATTCATAAAAAAATCACATTTTCTCCTCTCATGTTTTGATTAACCCATGAGTGGGATAACATATAATTTCAAAGTCATTTGCATTGAATTTGATAAATTATGAAGTTTTAGGTCCTTAGGGGCAAAAAATGGTAATTTTAGAGATTTGGCATTAATCACTATTTAGGCATAATTAAAATGCAAAATGGGCAATGAATGATCTTAATTAACATGATTAAGTGATTGAAACACAAAAGGGTAAGTGGTAGTAACCAATCTCACTTTGGTCTTTTAAAGGATAAATTTATAACTTGAAAGAATATTTAAATAAGAAGATATTAAGGTGACGAATTTGATTTTGGAAGATCAAAACTCTTGATTTTAAACCACAATTAATGGTGTATGGCTCATCATAATGATTAAGAATATAAACATCTAAAGCCTTTTTCTTAAAATTACAAATATACCCACTAAGTTCTAAGGGCTTAGTATCGATTAGGCCTAATAAAATTTTGTCTAATGAGGTTTAGAAAATGAACTATTATTAATAAGATACGTTTAAAACACTACAAGCCCATTCTTAAAAAATCAAGTCGACTAAGCTTCTTAATTAAGTCAATTTACCTCTTAAAGACTTTCACCTACATAATTTATAAATAAAATATCAAGTGATAATTACTCCATCCTTAGGGTTGGCTATAACTTCAGTTCATTGAGAATAAGGGTATAATAAGGATGAGTTATTATGTAACATAATGAGTTTGAACGAGCTCGAGATGATTTAAAGGATTGTGAGATGCTCGGGGCCCGGTCCCTTGACCCTTCTCATACTCTTTTGGACACCTTGAAAGACAGATAGACTCATTATGCATTGCTTGATAAATCATCTATACATATAAATAACTAGGACCCACTAAGTTATTAATAGGATTCGATAGGCCTGTGACGAACTTATCTATAGGATTTACTTTCCTGCAAATTATAAATGTTTACAGCAAAAGATAATAAATTTTCAAGTGGACGAACGAGAAGACTTGGTGGGTACACTTTTATGGTTTATAGTACTTTATTTTCCTGCACTTTCTCTACTGTAATTTTCATGCTTATAAATTTGCATGTTAAATAACAATGTCACCCTGCATGTAAAAACCAAAGTCTTTAAGATAGCAACAAAACTTAAACCAAAACTAAATTCAAACAAGATAAAAATCATTGCACAACATTCAAAATATAAGATAACTCAAAATTTAAGCACAAATAGAACAAAAAAATTGCAACTGTATTAAAGCGTATCTATTGGATGATCAGGAATACATTAGAGCAGGTAAGCTACGGTTGCTAAAGAGATTTCCCACGGTCTAAATGAATGTATGGAACTCATTGAGTTGAGTTAATTAAATTCATTTGGACTAAGTGAATCTTAAAGAAAATAGTGGTTCTGGAATGACGGAATCATAGAATTCTAACCTGTGTTGCTCTAATCAACTTTAACATCCCCCATAATATTTGAATAACCATGACCTTAGGAAGCAAATGATTTGACATCAGAACTTGACTCACTAGAAAACATGACCTTTAAACTTGATTTTTCTTTGAATCTTTACAATTTGACACATCTAAAACTTAAACTCACCACAACGGGGAGGTTGGAGCTAGCATTGGAAGCAACACGACCATCTTCAACATCAAAACAAGTCTACACTAGTTAAACCATTAGTTAGAATTAAACAAAAAGCCATAAGATTTCGAGGTTGTCCGCCTAGTGCGACATAAATCTTCAACTTATCTTTAGGCCTTTGTATAGCCTAGCTATGCAGTTTAAGCCCTAACTCACTTTAGGATTCTGAGGTTGTCGCTCGTCATGACCTAAATCCTCACATCTCTCAAGCTATTTGTCTGATCATTTCACACGAATCTAAGCCCTAATTAATAAAATTGGCAGGATGAAACACTTTGGGAACTCACCAAGGTTCTCTTCAGGATTTATGATATCCTCTAGTTCTTCTTCCTTTGGATTCACAAATAACATGTTCCAAATTTGAGCAATTCCCATTTCACGCCTCTTTATCTGATCTCCTTGAAAAGTTCTATCCCTTTGAAATTATTGAAGTCAATATCCACTGATTTTTATCGAAAGTTTTCTTAGGTGACTTCAGTTATCTAACATATAATTAGTTATTAGGGCTTGCCTCTATAAGAAACTTTCAAGAACCTAGATCAATATAAACCCTATTTAATTTTTCATATTAAATAGGAGAACTTGTCAGCTTATAATAAAAATGGTTTTGCAGACCAAGCAGATGTCATATATTTCTTAGTTTATTTGATTGAACATCAATATCAGTTTATGTGTTTATCTTTTGAGATTGATATATAGCTTGAGGTTTAGTGTCTTTCATCTAAACTATGAAAGATATGAGATCAGTTTGATTTCATAATTTTCTAATTAAATATATATATTTAAATTAAATGTCCCTCTGAAGCAGGCGACATGATATTGATTCCGGCAACCGACAGATTCCACAGGACGACCCCCCTAAAAATTGTGCCAACAAGGTGTTCATTATCGATCATCTTATCTCTCCTAAACCTTGTTAAACAATCTTGGATTAAGCCTAGTTCACTACCAAGACCTTAACAATTTTAGAAGGTAAATTTGCAATTATTAGAATTTTAAATTAAGTCATACATATCCTTATTAAAAGATCATATCATATCCAATTGTGGGCTTAAAATAAGTTAATTATAATCTTCCTAACTGCCCATTACTTTAGAATCATCTAAGTTTAATTAACTTCTAAATCCTGATAATTTAGGAAATTTCAATCTTACCTTTAAAATGAAAAAGAAGGTAATTGGTTTCTACTCTTATCCCATTGTGTTCTAAACATCCAAAAGAATTCATTAAGATCAAAATTACTCATTTTCCCTTTGTTAATCCTAAATTTTGATTAAGACACTAAAATTTAGAATTACCATTTTGCCTCTAGGGCCCCCTATTCTATAACTTATCAAATGAAATTTAATTGTCCTAGAAGTTTTCATGGAAAAATCAATCATGAGTTAATTAAAACAGCAAAGGAGAAAGGATGTGGTCTTTTGAGTTTTATTTAATTTATATAATTATTTTAATTCAAAAATAGTATTTTTCAATATTACTTTATTTAACTTATTGAAAGAAGATTTTTGGTCATGAGAGAATTATAGGGGTCCACTTAGGTCAGGGAAACACTAAGACAAAATTCCATGATTTTTCAAATTAAATCTTAATTATTATAATTATTTAAATGAAAAATAGGAAAAAAACATTTTTGCCTTTTTTAAATTTATATTTAACTTAGAAAAATTAGGAATAATATTCTAATGAGTCCCAAGTGATAGAGAAATCATTAAGCACACTTTGAATCATTTTCACATCTTTGCAATTTTTTTAATTATTTCTAATTTAAAATATTGCCCCAAAATGAAGTACTTTCTCAAAAATATTTTTTATTTTTCCTAAGTGCCCCAAATCATAAGGAACTCAAAAAACCTCTTTTTATAATTTTTCTGAATATATAATTTAATATAATTTTTTTNTTTATATTTAACTTAGAAAAATTAGGAATAATATTCTAATGAGTCCCAAGTGATAGAGAAATCATTAAGCACACTTTGAATCATTTTCACATCTTTGCAATTTTTTTAGTTATTTCTAATTATTTTTAATTTAAAATATTGCCCCAAAATGAAGTACTTTCTCAAAAATATTTTTTAATTTTCCTAAGTGCCTCGGATCACAAGGAACTCAAAAACCTCTTTTTATAATTTTTCTAATTATATAATTTAATATAATTTTTTTTGTAAAAAAACACATTTTTCTTGAAGAAATCAATTTTAGTGGTCAAACTTAACCAAATATATTTCAAATTTTTGAGAGTGAGTCATAATTATTTTTCTACACAATGTGGAATTAATTTTATTTATTTTTTATTAATATTTTATTTAAATAAAATAATAGAAGAAATAAACATTTAACTAGATATAAAAATGTACAAAATTATCCAAACCATTATGATATTTTCCTAAGCTTCTCTAACCATAGAAAACCTATTAAAGTTCATCCCATAATCTTCTAAATAATATTTTAATTTATATAATTAGATTAAGCCAAAATAGCCATCCAAGCTTGAAAAATAGTTACATGCATTGAGATGCTCTCTAAATTTGAAAAAATTAGAGAACATCTCCTCTGTCATGAAGAATGAGCCCTCAAAGTTTCAAGCCATGGTGAGCAAAAGCTAATCACAATAAATTAAAATACCACAAAGTGTATTTAATTAATTAAAAATCAAAGACTCAAAAAATAATTTTTATTTTTACACATTATTCTCCTCTATTCACCAAGCAAGAAGGTATTTTTATTTTATTTTTTTATTTTTCTATGCAAATATATGAATTTTTAAAGTTCTGGCATTTAAATATATCAACAAAATCCAATTTTTTCTATTTATCTAACTCAGCGCAACACGCGACGGCTCTGAAGTCTCCACGCTGCGTCTTCTGATTCGGCGTCACCGTCTGAGTCAGTGCTGACTCGAGTCACTGTTCAAGCACCAAGAGTTTGTCAAGTGCAATCTCATCTGTTGATCTAATAAACGCGCGATTAGAGTGTTGTGGGTCGTTGTCCCTGATGGCCAGAACCTGTGAGTTGCACGACATTAAACCCTAAGATCACCCTCGTTGTTCAACCCAATCACATGGGGTTTACTTCTAAACTTTCATCTACTTAAGATGAGCACATGCATAAGGTTATAATGCTATGAAAACTTTACTTCATAATTAGTGAAACCAAAGTCAAAATTAGGGTTAATGGTTTATACCTTTGTTTGAAAGGGGAGGCCTCAAACAGATGCTTGTGGAAGCTTCAGTGGAGTCCTAAGAATCTCTTGCATGTGTTGGTTTCCTCTGGTGTAAGCTCCAAGTATATGTTCAATGAAATGTGGGGGCTTTGTTTAAAAGCTAGGTTAGGGTGCTCAACAGAGGGGTATTTTGATAGGGAACTTCCTCTTTTACTCTAGGGAAGCTTAAGAATAGTTTGGTTTGGAGTTTGTGTGGTTTTTGGGGGATGGCCTAAGTTTTTCTTTGTTTTGAGCTCAAAAATTGAGTTGAGAAATTGGTGGAGATGGCTGGAGGATGGTTGGAATGGGCTTAGGAGGGCTTGGAGGAGCTCTGGAAACAATTTTGCAGAGTTTCTTTAAGGAATCAGATTAGCTCTTCTTTTGGTCATAGGAGGTAAGGTTTAAAAAGCCATGGAAGGAGTGGAGCTTAGGGCTTCAATTCATGTGCACTTGACTGCTTATGTGGTGGGCTGAAGAGTGCAGTTAACCAATGGAGATAAGCCACATTAGAAGGTTGAATTTTGGTTTGGATTTGATAAGGGTGGCTCTCAGCTTTGGAGTTTCCAGCCACCTGTTTGTCTTGCTAAGGCCGATGAGGTGGTCAGGCAGATAGGTGAGCCAGTGTGAGAGTTAATGATCACTAACTCTGAATGGTTAAGGCATGATGGAAAGGATAATTTGGTTTTGCCAAGATATGGGAATAAATCACTTAAATCTAGGGACTATTGATCCATGGCTCATATAGGATTGGCTAAGTGGGTCTATCCTATTCACTAGAGTCCAATAGTGGTTGTGGTGGCTTCATTTTGATCAATTTGTTTTGGTTTGGTCAATTTTGGTGTATGGGTTAAATTTTCGGCATTTTGGTCTAAAGTTTGGTTTAGGTTGGGCTAGTAATGACATTGAGCTCAATTTATTGATTAAGATGGTGTAGATGACTGTCTTGAAGATTTTAAAAAAGGTTTGGAGTGATTTTGAATTGATTAGGGGAGTCATTTTGGTGGAATTTGGACATTTGGTCATTTTTGGGGATGTTGATTTAGACTTATATTTGGGTTGGGCTAGAGTTTAGCTATGACCTAATTGATAGTTCAATTTGATGTGGTTGATTGTCATGAAGTGTTTTGGATATAAGCTAAGTAGAAATTTTGGGGTTATGACATTCAATTTGGTGACATTTGGGGACATGGCTAATTTGGGGCAAAATTTGGGGTTTTTGTCCTAGTTGAATTTGACTGAAATGGAGGCTTGACCTAAGCCAATTCACGGTTAAATTTGAGGTGTGGAAGTGTAGTAAAGAGTTTTGGATTCAAAATTGAGGCAATTGGATAAGTTTAAGGGTTCAATTTGATGAAATTTTGGCTTAGAGTCAAATTGGGGATTTAGGGATTGAGATTGAAATTGGGCTTGAAATTGGGTTTAATTGGGCTTGGATTTGGTTTCCAACAATTTTATGGATGATGAATTTGAGTTTGGAGTTAAAATTAAGGAAGATTGTGATCAAATTGGTGGGCAATGGGGGTGAATTTAGGATAATTAGGCTTTTAAGGGCAAATTGGTGCTTTTGGTCAAAATTGGTCGAATTAGTCAAATTGAGCTCAATGGAGTGGTCCAAATTGGTTTTGGGGACATTTGAAAAGATTTTGAAGGTTTTGGGGCAAGTTTGGTTACCAAGGGTATTTATGTAATTTTGGCAAAATCAGGGGTACTTTTGTAGTTTGGGTAGACTTTGGGGTGTTTTGGACAATTTGGGTGGTTTAAAATGGTTTGAAATAGTTTATAAAAAAAGTTGGATATTTTGGGTTATTTTGGGATTTTTGTCAAAATTGGGGTTTCAAGGGTAGTTTGGTAATTTAGGTAGGTTTTATATGTAGAAGGCTAAATTTTGTATTTTAGTACGATTGGGGTTGCCAAAAATAGTACCACCCTACCTGAGCCATGGATCAATAGATTCCCCTACTCTAGGATTTTCATGTACTGGTCTCAGCTAAACCCTAGCCATAGGCTACTGGTTTAGGGGACCATCTACATGAGTCTCCCAAAATTTTAAGGGATCAAAACTAAACATGTTTGGGTCTAAGGTTGTGATTTTTCAAAGTGCACACCTCTTAGAGTGATGTGCAAGTGTGTGTGTGATTTTGAACAAGGCCACACCTCTCAATGTCTATTTTAAGGTCAAACACACTGGCCCCACCTACTAAATGTTAGAGGTTAAGACCCATATGTGGAACTTCAAGTTGAGCAAGGAAAAGTTTAAAGTTTCTAATGGTGAGGTTTCCTTTACTTGTCCTCTAGGAATAGTTAATAAGGAAGTCCTTTTGATAGACTCTAGGCTACTAAAGAGGAAGCTAGACCTCAACCAAAAGTTAAGTCATCAAATGGATGCCCAATACGTAAGGTGTGCTAGGCCAGCACACCGCACGTATTGGCGTTGACCGAAGAGATCAACAAAACCAACACGAGTTTTTAATTCAGCAAACTCAAAATAGAATAGAGAAAGAGTATAAAATTTCCACAGAGGAGTAAGCAGGGACTCCCACTAGGGAAAAAGGAAGGGGATTTTGGAAACAACCATCAGGAAAACTGACAGCCACGACGAAGATCTGATTTCAATTCGATATTTAAAAAACTTTAATTTTGATTTCAACTGTAACAGTTTCATAGGATATAATTATATGTCAGGAGACAAAAGTGTACAAAATGGAAACCATTAAGGAAATTAAGCCGAGAAGAAAAAGCTATACCCGTTCGAGTAACCTCTAGGGACATTAGGTCCGAACTGGATCTAGTCGAAGAATGACAACCACTAGAGACATTACACAAGACATCAAGGTGGGAATCAGAATTTAGGTACTGACCCCAAGATGATGACTGGAATTTAGGTACTAGCCCTGGAAGATAGGACGCCTTGATTCAATCGAAGGGCATATTCCCTCAACCAATAGAATTTTATTGAATTTAAAGGAATCAGATGACCATGAAAACCCTAGAATTTCATGAATGCAAAACATTTCTTGGATAGAAGGTAGAAAATATTTGGATGGAATTGGAATCCATGCACCGATGTGAAGATTTCATGAATGCGAAAAAATTTCTTGGAAGGGAAGTGGAAAATATTTGGAATTTAAAAGAATCAGATGACCTTGCACCAACCCAGAGATTTCATGAATGTGGAAAATTTTCTCGGAAGGGAAGTGGAAAATATTTTGAATTTAAAGGAATCGAACATCCTTGCACCGACCCTGAGATTTCATGAATGTGGAAAATTTTCTCAGATGGGAAATGAAAAATATTTGGAATTTGAAGGAATTGGACGACCTTGCACCGACCCTAAAATTTTGTTTGAAAGATTGCAATAGGAAGGGCTCCTAAAGCAAAGCGGTATCAGATGTAACATCTTTAACTTCTAAAATATCATGAGGGCGGAAAGATTTCTCTGAAGAGAAGTGAAAAATATGTGGAACTTGAAGGAATCAATCGACCTTGCACCATCCCTCGAATTTTATTTCAAAGATTGCGATAGTAAGGGCTTCTAAAGCAACACGGCATTGGATGTAACATCCTCAAAATCTAAAATATCGTGTGGACCATTACTAGGAAATGCAGAATTGGATGTCAAAATTTTCATCCTCTAAATTATCGTGTGGACCAATGCTAGGAAATGCAGAATTGAATGTCGAAAACCTCATCCTCTAAAATATTGTGGGAATCATTGCTAAGCAATGTGGAACCAGATGTCGGAAACTTTGTCTTCTAAAATATCATGTGCACCATTGCTAAGCAATGCAGAATCAAATGTCTGAAAACTCATCCTCTAAAATATCATGTGCACCATTGCTAAGCAATGCAGAATTGGATGTCTATTGCCTCATCCTCTGAAATATCGTGTGCAACATTATTAAGCAATGCAAAATCGGATGTCAGAATCCTTGTCCTCTAAAATATCGTGTGAACCATTGATAAGCAATGCAAATTCAAATGTTGAAATCCTCATCCTTTAAAATATTATGGGAATCATTGCTAAGCAATGCGGAACCTGATGTCTGAATCCTCATCCTCTAAAATAACATGTGAACCATTGTTAAGAAATGTGGAATCCTCATCCTCTAAAATATCGTTTGAACCATTGTAAAGCAATGCAAAATCAGATGTTGAAATCCTCATCCTTTAAAATATCATGTGAGACATTGCAAAGTAATCCAGATTTGAATGTTGAATCCTCATCCTCTAAAATATCGTGTGAGACATTACAAGCAATGTGGAATCAAATGTTAAAATCTTCATCCTCTAAAATATCAGGTGAACCATTGCAAAGCAATGCGAAATCGAATGTCAGAATATTCATCTTATAAAATATTGTGTTTACCATTGCAAAGCAATGTGGAATCAAATATCAAAATCCTTATCCTCTAAAATATTGTGTGAACCATTGAAAAGTAACATGGAATCGGATGTCAAAATCATCATCCTCTAAAATATCGAGTGTATCATTGCAAAGAAATGCAAGATTGGATGTCAGAATCCTCATTCTCTAAAATATAGTGTGAACAATTGTAAAGCAATGAGGAATCAGATGTTGAAATCCTCATCCTCTTAAATATTGTGTTTTGAATTTGGGCAAATTTGTGGAATTTGTGAAGATTGACTTTGGTGAAGAAAGATTTGGGACCTCGAGTTCCATTACATTTTGTTTATTTGATTATTTTATGAGTTTTCTTTTATTGAATTATCTTTTTCTTTTCTTTTGTTAGGATTTGGACTCAGCTTTAGATAAGCACAGCATCTGAGCTTCTTAGAATGAGTCTATCCTTGAAACATCATGAGGCACAATACTTCTTAAAGTATCATCCACTGACTACAGCAAAGTTTTATAAAATAACCCACTCTTTAAGGTGCTTTTGGAATTATATTCTTTCAAGTACCTGTAAAGATGTGTGATCCCAAAGGACACCATAGCTAGAGAGATAACAACTTTGTAGCTTCATTTATAGCAGACATCAATTGATTTATAGCAGAATCTGTAAAGGTTGTTCAAGTTGTATTTGAGAAATAGCTTTGACGCTCTTCGAGTTGACGTTGGAGTTGCATTTGATGAGCACTGAACGATACAACTTTAGGGTTGACTTTCCTTTAACTCCTAATATCATTGTCATTTCTTTAATTATTTCTTTCTAGGCATAAGCAAATTTCATATATTCTCCTCATATGATTAAATTATTTTTCATTGTTCAAAGATATTTCTGAGCCAATTTATAGCCGATCGAAAGACTCGAGTTCCTTGAACTTTTTTGTGAATATAACATCTAAAGAATTTTCTTAATAGAGCCTTTTAAGTCTCAGAAATTAAGGGAAACATGGACATCAATGTTTGAGTATACGTCAAACTCAAGCTTCTACTCAGTAAGACTCTTCTTTTGCTTTGAATTTTGGATCAAAATTTTCACACAATATTTTTTTATCTCTTTCCCCTATTTTGCTGAGAAGTACTATATCTAGTAAAGCATAATTTAAGAATTTTAAATCTCTGAATTTAGACATCATATTTTGATTTTATGATCACCTTAAGATTCTTCTTAGGAGACATTCACACAAGTTTTTTTCTCCTTTTTTCTTTACTCCCTTTGGTTTTTTTGAGAATTACTATATCTGGTGGAACATATTTCTTTTAAGGATTTTGAATGTCCAAACTCCCCTGACTAATAATCCTCAAATATTTCTTAAGGCAAATTCTGGGATATTACAACTTGTTCAAAAGTCAGGACTTAGTCACGTTGGAGGAAATTAAACTGCTCATGATATAACGAGTCAATTACTTGTATTTCAACTACACTATTTTATTTTGAAATCAACTTAGGACCTGAATTCCTTAAAGTAGATGAATAAGTTATTAGAGCATTAATTTCATTCTCCCATGAAGTCATCACAATATTGAAACTTCATCTTGTATCACCCCTGGTTAACCATCGTTCTTTTTGTTGTTTAAGCCTCTGAGTTAGTTGGTTTCTCTTTTCCCAAAAACTATCCTTCTCATTTAACATGGAGTTATCTGTTGAGCGCATGCAACAAAATTGTGCTGCGAGAGATGGGGCAGACTAACACTGATCCTGCTAATGTCCCCTTTAAAAAACAATCTTACTGCACCAGTAGTCAAGAGGCAACTTATCCATTGGTAGTTGCGTAGGAATATGCTGGATGAAACAGACGATCAAAATCCTATTGGCATAACCTCTTTCAGGTTCTTTTCAAATATTCTTTCGGGATCATTATGTCCCCATTCTTGAAACTCTCTTTAAACAAGTCTTTGAAACTACAACACTCTTCTATGGTGTATCCAATGAACCTGTGGTACGGGCATTATCTCATATGTCCTTTCTTGTTGAACTTGTCACGCTTCTTCGGCTTGGGCAACCTGAATTCAAAGTTCTTAATCAGATTTTTAAACATCTTTTTTTTTGCTTCATTTTTAAAGGATTATATCCCATTTGCTCAAGCGTTCATGGTTGGAAGTTATTTTTCATTTGGCTGGTAAGGTCTCTGCTGGGATGATTGTTGAGCATTCTTACGGTGAAGCTGGAAGGTCGACTGACATTGTTCAATTTGTATTTGTAATTGTCACTTTCCCTTGCCAATCATAACAACTATCCAAGATTTCTCTTTTAATATATCCAGTGGTTATAGCTCCTCAGTTCTTTTAGGAAAACTAAATTGCTTGGTTTCTCCTTAAAAATTCCTGGCTTTGTTAAGCAGCTTCTTGAATGTTCTGATTATAAAACCTTTAAGTAAGAAACCCACTGAACCGTGGATGTTCTTCTAAAGAATTTCAATTGCTTGCTGCTCTTGCAATTGCGGCTCACATCTCATTTAGAGATTTCTCCAACGTAGAATGTACTCCACCAAATTTTCATCCGACTTTTTCTTCTCTATCAAAAGATCACCAATGGTGATGCATCGTTGAACCCCAGCAAGTTGGCTATCAAAAAGGTTATCCATTTCTGTGATTGTCTTCACTTAATCATTTGGTAGCTCTGCATAATAATCAAAGGCGACTCTAGTAAGGCTACCGACAAACTAATGGAGCAAAAGTGATTCATTACCCCCCTCGTTGCAGCAGCTCACTCGGAAGTGTTCAACATGCTGACAAGCGTTTCCGGTTCCATCAATTATTTTGAAAAAAAGTGATATGAAGCCCTTGGGGTGTTGGATGGCCTCAAACTCCTCTAGGAAGGGCCTACCCTTTAGAGTTGATCTCCCTCTTTTTGTTTAATCTAGGGCTTCTCTCACCTATTGTTCGACCATCTGTTTAATTTCACTTTCATGTATCAGACCTTGAATTGAATCCTTCTTCGATTTCTCACTAGAGGTGAACTCTTTTCTTTTATCTGCAACATGAATGTAATCTATCTGGTTTGTTTCTAAAGGTGCCATTTGCGGTGGTTGTGACTATCTTTACATTGCAATCATGGCAGTCATAATTTCTTTAATTTTCTTTTCAAGATGATTTATCTGTTCGTCGTTTTGTTGGATGGCCCTTTTCCTCTCATTCATGGCCTTCTCCTCACTAGAAGATGGAGCGTTGCAAGCAAATAACTCAGCCCAGGTCTCGTTGATGTTGATTTCTCTTAATCTTTCGTCCATGTAATCTGACACATGGTAATTTTCATCATTCATATTTTTCTTTGTTCTCAAACAATTGTGCAATATTGGCTTGGAGCCTCTCCATCTTAGCCTGGTTTGACTTTCCTTTGATTACTTTTAGGCCAGTTGGAGATTTCTGGAGAGTTTCATTTCTCTTGTCAAGCACCGATGTAGTTGTGTAGAAATTAATCAAATCAACCGAAATTTTATTTATGAAACATTTTTCAGGTTATTAAAAATACACTTTCAGGATTGCTACATTTTCATTTATGAAATTTCCCTCGAGCCAATCCTTGAAGCTGAAACAGTTTTCTATGGTGTGGCTGAGCAGCCGGTGGTATGAGAAGTATTGAGGATGGTCCTTCTGGTTGACCTTTTCTAGTTCTTTTGGTTTTGGTAGCCAAATCCTTTTTCTCTTTAAAAGTCATGGAACTTCTTTGACTCAACTTCAACTTTTAAGGAATATGTTCTCCTCACCCATTCCGCGATTGTCAAACTTGGCATGCCATCCATCCTGGACATCCTCTCTATTGAAATTGTTGTTGGTTAGACAGACTATGCTGCAGAGCAGACGGATGCTGGGGCTGACTATACTGGGATGACTACTGCGGGTATCGGGACAACTGTCGAGGCTATCCGACTTTCAAAATCTCCTAGCTGTGCTTCCTTTCTTGTGCCTTTGTCAGTTGTAAGGACTTTGAGTTGGACCCAATCTTGAATTCAAAAAATGGAGGGGTATAAGCGTCAAATGACTTTTCCTCTTGTAGAATCTCGTTTCCTTTATTTAGTCAACATTTGGCGTGGTGATGGTGAATTTGGTAGTAGGAGCAGAAGCGATCCTCGGAAAAGTCCCAATGCTCTTAACAATAGACTTTATAGTAATAGTAGGGTTCTTTTCAAACAACACCTTTGGAGCGGACAACTCCTTAGCAAATTTCAAGTTGAACTCTACAATAGGCTCCACAAAATTACTTGTTTTGAACTCCATTACTATGATGGTCTTCCCAAACTTGATTCCAATTTCATCTAACCCTAGTCCAAACTTAAAAACTGCCAGGTGTCCATTCTAGAAGCAAAAGAAAAGATCACCTTTAGCAAAGACATTGCCCCTATCATTTGAAGAACTTCTGAAAGTCAGTTATGTCCCATGCCTTGCAGTTTCAATAGAAGTACTCAAGTTAATGCACTTGTTCTATAAACTGAGCATGTCCTTTCTTATTTTAATTTTCAAATTTATTATTTAATCATGATTACAAAATTAAAGAGTTTCGATTAACAAATTAAACTAGCATGAAGAGGGGCAACCACTAGGCTTGATTTGCAAAAAAAACAAATCAAAACCTAAGGGGGATAAATAAAATGTAAAGTTTAAGACCTAGTGCGAGACCAACTTCACAACGCGCAATGCCCAGGTGGAACAAGTCAACCAACACATCTACTGGGGGTCCAAACCCACACAAAAGATAACATTCCTAATGAAATCCTTAACCTCTCTGCTCAAAGACGTTCCTGAAGTCGGAAAGAGTTGACCGTACTTACCCAAGAAATAAATGGACAATGTATGTAAACAGAAGAAGGCTAATCTAGTCTATACGGGACATTGACACATTACCAATGTATGAATACAAGAATCTCTAATCTAAATGGAGTGAGAAACTTTTTCCCAACGGAGTCGCCAGAAGCTATCGGTCTCCAAATTAAAAATTGTCGGTCACCGGAATGAATATCCTGACGCCTAGTTTAATTTAATTTGTATATATATAACTTTAAAAAATTATATTTTAAGTTTTGAAAATATGATACTAAACTAAGCTCATATTTGCAATAGTTTAAATGATCGAGCACAATACCACAAGCAATATATCAACCTCGAAGGATAAATACACTATTTGTTGGTGGTGCTTGATTAAATAAACTAATGAATTTAGGACATCCATTTAAGTGTGCGAGAAAACTATTTTTATATTGATCAACAAGTTCCTTATTTAATATAAAAGATTAAATACGATTTATATTAAGCTGGGTTCTTAAAGTTTTCTATAAGGGCAAACCTTTATATTTAATTACATCTTAGATAATCGAAGTTACTTAAAAAAACTCTTGATTTAGATCAAATATCAAACAAAGAAGAGTGAAATGGTAATGAGTCAAATTTAGAACATTTTATGTTGGAATCCAAAGGAAGAAGAAATAGGGGATGTCATGGATCCTGAGGAGAACCTCGGTGACTTCCCAAGTTATCTTATAGTTTGGCTTCAGTTTTGAATGTTTCATCTATAAATTTAATTAGGGCTTACATTTATGTGAGACAGTTGCGCAAATAGATTGGAAGAAGAGAGGGTTTAGGTCCTGAAAAACGACAGCCTCAGAATCTTAAAATGAGTTAGGGCTTAAATTGTGTAGTAGAGCCATACAAAGGCCTAAATAAAGTGTTGAGAAATTATTTCGCACTAGGCAGACAACATTGAAATCCTATGGCTTGTTGTTTAATTCTAAGGAAATATGTGTTGTTGTAGATCCTCATGCTATTGCAGATTCTTTGTTGAAGAAGGTTACCCATGGAGATAGCTCCAAGCTCCTCGATGAAGTAATAGTCCTAAAGTCTAAGGTTTGATAGGTTTAAATGACATGTTTAAGTTCAATGAAGGGGGGGTTAAAGTTGATTAGAGCTACACTGGCTAAGATCCCACAATTCACTCATTACAGTATCATTATTTTCTTCTAAATTTACTTAGTTTAAACGAGTTGTTAAACCCATTTAAACTAGGGAGATCTAATTAGTAACCGTGGGTTACCTCTTTAGAGGGACTCCCATAAATTGAAAAGGACGTTTTAAGTTTCGTGATATTTCAAAGGATTTATAGTTACCTTTGAAACAATTTATTTTAGTTTTTTGAAAATTTTGATTAATTTTTTAAAATGGTTTTGAATTTTGAAAATAAATTAAAGTGCACAATGAAGCAGTTATAATATTTTGCATGAGTAAATTACAGAAAGTAAAATGACATATATTAAATAACACAATAAAAGCGTACTTGTCATCTTCTCGGCATTTCCACTGAAATATTAGCTTTTGCAACATGTATATAATGTTACAGGAAATTTAAATAAATTACACGAGTAGATGAGGGTGTAGCTAATAAACCCTCAGACCATGACTCAATGAGTATCGAAAAATCTTAGGAGATGATTTTCTAGAACAAATATAGCAAGTTTAATTTGTCCTTCGAAATATCCAAGAGTTTCAAAGTGTTTTGGGAATGAACCTGAACTACTTTAAAGATCTCTTGAAATATTTGGAGTTCATTTTGGACTTTTTGTATTTTTCTATTAATCATCCTAAGGTTGAAATAAAGTTACCCCACTACTTGATGAACTTTGACATTTTAATTATCCCACGAGTGGGGCACTCAATTAATCAGTTGATATATGGCTTAAAAATTATGTTGGTGGATGCCCCTAGGGAAAATTTAAGTCATTAAAGACTTTGTGCCCAGCACAAAAGTTGGCTAATTGGTTTCTACCCTTTTATCCCAATGTGTTTCAAAAATCCAAAAGAATTCAATAAGATCAAAAATACTCATTTTCCCCTTAGTTAATCATAAATTTTGATTAAAGCACTAAAATATAAAATTACCATTTTGCCCTTGGGGCCACCTATTCTATAATTTATCAAATAAAATTTAAGTGACCTTGAAGTTTTCTAGGAAAACTCAATCATGAGTTAATTAAAACAATAGAGGAGAAAGGATGTGGTCGTTTGAATTTTATTTATTTTATTTAATTATTTTAATTCAAGAATAGAACTTTTAATATTAATTTATTTAACTTATCAAAA
This sequence comes from Phalaenopsis aphrodite, assembly GCA_003013225.1. NCBI lineage: Eukaryota > Viridiplantae > Streptophyta > Magnoliopsida > Asparagales > Orchidaceae > Phalaenopsis > Phalaenopsis aphrodite. The sequence continues at coordinate 572,996 of NEWO01000359.1, read as the reverse complement.
TAAGATTTTTGGTAATGAGAGAATTATTAAGGGTCCACTTAGGTCAGAGGAACACTAAGACAAAATTCCATGATTTTTCAAATTAAAATTTAATTATTATAATTATTTTAATGAAAATTAGGAAAAATACTTTTTGTTCTTTTAAAAATTTATATTTAACTTAGAAAAATTAGGAATAATATGCTAATGAGTCTCAAGTGATTAGGAAACTATTAGGCACACTTTGAATCATTCTCACATCCTTGCATTTTTTTTAAATTATGTTTAATTATTTTTAATTTAAAATATAGTCCCAAATGAAAGCATTTTCTGAAAAATAATTTTTATTTTTCCTAAGTACCCCTCATCACAAGAAACTTAGAAAACCACTTTTCGCTGTATTTAATTTAATATAATTTTTTTTGTACAAAAAATACATTTTTCTTTAAGAAATAAACTTTAGTGGTCAAAATTACCAAATTAATTTCAAATTTTTATAGTGAGTCAAAATGATTTTTTTGCAAAATGTGGAATTAATTTTATTAATTTTTGAATAATATTTAATTTAAATAAATTAATACAAGATATAAACATTTAAGTAACTATAGAAATGTACAAAATTTTGTAAATTATAATGATATTTTTCCTAAGCTCCTCTAATCATAGGGAACCTAACAAAATTCATATCATAATTTTCCAAGTGATATTTTAATTTATATAAGTAATTTAAGCCAAAATAGCCATACAAATGCTTTCACACTTTGGAAAATCAGAGAAAACCCCCTCTTTCATGAGGAATGAGCCCTCAAAGTTTGAAGTCATGGTGAACAATATTTAATCATAATAAATTATAATACCACAAAGAGTACTTAATTAATTAAAAATTAAAGACTCAACATATAATTTTTATTTTTAGTACACATTACTTTCCTCTGTTCAAAGAGTAAGAGGGTATTTTAATTTCATTTTTATGATTTTTCTATGAATTTTTAAAGTTATGACATTTAAATAAATCAATAAAATCTCATTTTTTCTATTTATCTGACTCAACGCACCGCAAACACGCGATCGCTCTGAAGTCTCGATGCAGCGTCTTTTGATTCGATGTTGTTGTCTAAGTTAGTGCTGACTCAACCCGGTGTTCACGTACCAAGAGTTTTTCTAGCACAATCTCGTCCGTCCGACCGATACACACGCGATCAGATGATTGTGGTTCATCGTTCTTGATGGCCAAAACCTGTGAGCTGCACGACTTCAAACCTAAGATCTCTCTTGATACATGACCAAATCACATGGGGTTTGTTCCTACACCTTCATCTAATCAAGACAAACACATACATACAGTTACAACGCTATAAAATTAAACTTGACTTCATAATTGGTGAAACCGAGCTCAAAATTAGGGTTGATGGTTTATATCTTTGTCTGAGAGGGGAGGCCTCAATCAGGTGCTTGTGGAAGCTTCAGTGGAGTCCCAAGAGCCTCCTAGATGTGTTGGTTTTTTTTGGTGTAAGCTCCAAGTAAAATTTCAATGAAATAGGGGTGCACCGTTTAACAAAAGCTAGGTTAGGTTGCTCAACAAAGGGGGATTTTGATGGGGAACTTCCTCTTTTACTCAAGGGAAGCTTAAGAGCAGTTCAGTTTGGAGTTTGAGGGGTTTTTAGAGCATGGCCAAAATCTATTTNACCAAATTAATTTCAAATTTTTATAGTGAGTCAAAATGATTTTTTTTTGCAAAATGTGGAATTAATTTTATTAATTTTTGAATAATATTTAATTTAATTAAATTAGTACAAGATATAAACATTTAAGTAACTATAGAAATGTACAAAATTTTGTAAATTATAATGATATTTTTCCTAAGCTCCTCTAATCATAGGGAACCTACTAAAATTCATATCATAATTTTCCAAGTGATATTTTAATTTATATAAGTAATTTAAGCCAAAATAGCCATACAAATGCTTTCACACTTTGGAAAATCAGAGAAAACCCCCTCTTTCATGAGGAATGAGCCCTCAAAGTTTCAAGTCATGGTGAACAATATTTAATCATAATAAATTATAATACCAGAAAGAGTATTTAATTAATTAAAAATTAAAGACTCAACATATAATTTTTATTTTTAGTACACTTTAGTTTCCTCTGTTCATAGAGTAAGTGGGTATTTTAATTTCATTTTTATGATTTCTCTATGAATTTTTAAAGTTATGACATTTAAATAAATCAATAAAATCTCATTTTTTCTATTTATCTGACTCAACACACCGCAAACACGCGATCTCTCTGAAGTCTCCATGCAGCGTCTTTTGATTCGACGTTGTCGTCTAAGTCAGTGCTGACTCAACCCGGAGTTCACGTACCAAGAGTTTGTCTAGCGCAATCTCATCCGTCCGACCGATACACACGCGATCAGATGGTTGTGGGTCATCGTTCTTGATGGCCAGAACCTGTGAGCTGCACGACTTCAAACCCTAAGATCTCTCTTGATACGCAACCAAATCACATGGGGTTTGTTCCTACACCTTCATCTAATCAAGACAAACACATACATACAGTTACAACGCTATAAAATTAAACTTGACTTCATAATTGGTGAAACCGAGCTCAAAATTAGGGTTGATGGTTTATATCTTTGTCTGAGAGGGGAGGCCTCAATTAGGTGCTTTTGGAAGCTTCAGTGGAGTCCCAAGAGCCTCCTGGATGTGTTGGTTTTTTTTCGTGTAAGCTCCAAGTAAAATTTCAATGAAATAGGGGTGCACCATTTGACAAAAGCTAGGTTAGGTTGCTCAACAGAGGGGGATTTTGATGGGGAACTTCCTCTTTTACTCAAGGGAAGCTTAAGAGCAGTTCAGTTTGGACTTTGAGGGATTTTTAGAGGATGGCCAAAATCTATTTTGGTATTGAGCTAAAAAATTTAGCTCAGGAAGTGGTAGAGAAGGATGGAGAATGGTTGGAATGAGCTTAGGAGGGCTTGGAGGAGCTTTGGAAACAATTTGGAAGAGTTTTCCTAAGGAGTCAGATTGGCTTTTTGTTTTTGTCGTGGGAGGTAGGGTATAAATTACCATGGAAGGGGTGGAGCTCAGGGCTTCAACTCAGGTGCACTTGGCTGTCTGTGTGGAGGGCTGAAGAGTACAGTCAACCAATGGGGATGAGCCACATTGGAAGGGTGAATTTGGGTTTGCATTTGAGAAGGGTGGCTTTGGGTTTTGGGGTTTTCCGGCCACTAGGCTGACCGGTCAGGATAGAGGAGGTGGTCAGGCAGCCAGGTGAGGCAGTGGGAGGGTTAATGATCATTAACTTTTAATGGTTAAGACATTATGGCAAGGATATTTTGCTTTAGGCCAAATATGGAAGGAGACCCCTTAAATCTAGGGATCATTGGTCGATGGCTCATATAGGGTGGGCTAACTTGATATAGCCTGGTCACTAAAGTCTAAATAGTGGCTGTGGTGGCTTTGGTTTGGTAAATTTTTGTGTTGGGGTTAAATTTTGGGCATTTTGGCTTGGAGTTAGGTTTAGGTTAGGCTAGTTGATCCCAAAACTGCTTATATTCAACAATATAACAATAATTTTGATTATATTTTTCACTTATATTTTCTTATTTAGCAACAAAACCAAAACTTGATCTTGAAGAAAAATAATAAATTAACTTTTAATATATATATATTGAGATACTATGTAAGTATACGTATCATTAAAAAGTAATATAGGACTTTTTCATTAAGACCTGAATATCGAACCCACTGGGAAGATATGCAATATGCACTTTCTGTTCTATTTTTAAGAAGCTAATTATTTAAACTAAAGACGTTTTTGCAGTAAAGAAAGTTTAAGTATTTTTGGTAATTTTAATATTTTGAAAAAATTAGAACAAATTTAAAAAGATAACTTGAGTTTTTGTGGAAGAAAAGCACTAAATATGAAAATATCTTTCTACTTGTCATGAATCAGTAATAAGTATAGGAATTCTATTGTTAAAGTATGCAAATTGTGTTGTGACAAATAGGAGCAATAATATTCTTTACCCTTACTAGAGATGCTATAAAGAACATTGGCTAATTTAAAATTTGAATAGTTCTCAAGACCGGCAAGGTAGGGAAGATACTAGCTCTCACTTTAGAGTTCCCTCGATTCCCTCCACCTTAGGACTAACATCTCGTATCAGAACCTAAAATAATAAACCAAGTTGAGGGCTTTAATATGTCACATTAAAGTCCTCTAACTTTACACTATTTAATGAATAATTTCTTATTTATTTGCACTCAATCATATGAACAACATTCTCATTCATACAACCTCATGTGATTCTTTCCAATTATTGACTGAGACAATGTCAGTCTGATTGTTACATGTTCTCACAACAAATTTTAACATTTTGATTTGCCAAATCAAGAAGTAAATGAAGTACATGGATTTAAATTATCACAACTTCTTCCAACATTAAAGATCAATAATCTCCACAACTTCCATCCAACACTTAATTACTTATCATTTTAAGAAGAAAGATAAAGAAAACTACTCAAAATCCATGGAGAGAACAAAACCACACTTTAGTTTAAAAGTAGAAATCATTGTCAAACCAACAATAAGTCTCAATTAAAACCAAAAGTAGTCTAAAACAAAAGATAAAAACTTATCTCAAGTCCTCCACCAAACTCTTGAAGTTCCTTTGAATCTCTTCTCTTTAACAACACTCTCAATATAAAACTAAAATAAAAGGATAAATATGTGGTGCCTGAAAATCTCTTCAGCTATCTCCCTAATTTTATAACTTTCAAAACTTTCCCGGTACACAAAGTCTCAATCATCCTTCTTTTATAATTCTCCAAGAGGTGTCTTGGTATCTCTTCAAAATGTGTCTTGATTCGATGCATTTCCCCAAAAGATGCATCCTTTCACAAAAAACTTTCATTTATGGTGGTTGTAACCACCTATTAAGCCAATATGTGCCACAAGAACCTCTTCAAAATTCGCAAAAACTGAATTTACTCATCTAATAACTACCACTGGAGCTTAAGCGCGGGGCCTCTGGTTCTTAGGGGTGGCCTTCTCTGTTTAACGGACGCTTAGGAGCCAAAACATGTTTGCCCAATTTTTCACCTATTTTCTCCAAGTTTGATCCTTTTTCACTCCTTTAAGCATTTTTCACTTTTTTACCTGCACCTGAAATAAAAACACAAAACTACCTTCCATTAAAGCACAATATCTTAAAAATAGGTATAAAAATATGTCTAAAAACATTATATATTTTAGGCGTATCAAAATCCCCCAAACTTAAAATGTTACTATCGTCAAGTGACACTTCAGTATTTAAAAACTAAATATGTATGATAAGTATATGACTTTCTTTAGGAGCTACTAAAATTTAGATTTAGAAATTGGTAGTTCAATTTAGAAAAAATATTCAATAAATGAAACCAACTTAAAGTTTAGAAATTTTTAATGTTAAGAAAGATGAAAATATGAGTTCCTATCTAATTCAGAAATATTGTAAGTCTTCTAAATTTAGAATTTAGTTCTTTTATTATCCCCACTTAAAAATTTTATTAAGAATAATTTTACTTACTATATTATATCTATAAGCTTAAGGTTTTCTCAAGTCTTACACTTTAAAAAGATCAAATGTAGAACCAATTTTTGAGTAAGCACTAATCCTCAAAGCTTCTTTTCCCTCACCTTTTCTTCTTCTTCTTTTTCTCTTTTTCTTTTTCTTTTCATTCTACTTTTACTTTCCTAAAGCAAAGTCTTGATACAAAACTTTTACTTATAAATATATTAATAGCTTTGAAAATTATTTTTAATAAATGAAATTTAAGTATTAAACATAAAAGTTTAAATTTCTAAAATTTTCAAAAATACAATGTTTCTTACTAAAGATAGCTACTTATATTAATCATTTTCTACACTAAAAAATTTTAACTTAAAGTTTTTCTTCATTACTTAAAATTTCAACTAAATTCTCGTACTCATTTCTAAAATCAAATTTTTACATCCCTAATATAACTTCATATACATCATCAATTTTTATTTTCAAATCAAATTCACTTGTAGTTCATTTGAGAACAAATAAAATTAAAGTTTTAAAATTATTTTCACCCCCCCCCCCAAACTTAAGTTTTTAATAGATTAAACAGCTTGGCATCAACTATATATAAGGAGAAATGAAAATTAAAATAACTACTAATATGAATTTTTATACCCTAATGATACAAGTATAAAACTAAAAATAGGAGTAAAATTAACTTTGATCAAATTTTCTAATAATTTCATTTCAATTTAACATGTAGAGATTCAATAAACTTCTAAATAGTGGGTATAAACATAAAAGCAAACTAACACACTTGACTTCATAATCTCTACATAAAAACAAACTCACAAACATGATAAAAGAGAAATACAGGGTAGCAGTTTCTGAAATTTAATATTTAAGACCTAAGTTAGCAAGATTTTCATCTTTTTAATAGACATAAAATTAAGTTATCTTCTAAACTAACTAAATCACAAAACTCACAACAGTTACTACCCTAGAATTTTTAAACAAATGACTAACTAACAAAAACATCACAATAACAATAAAATACAAAAGTCCAAAACATAATACATAGTACATATCATCACAAAGATGCAAATGTAGCAGTACCACACCACATAGTCCACAACATAAAAATAAACAACACGTCCCAAATCCCAAGTCCAAAGCACATAGTCTAACACATATTACAAACATAAAAATCTCTCAATTCTACTCCTCATCTTCTATATCATCGCTATATCACTTTTCTGCAGGCTCATAATCAGGATATCGAGGATATGGAAAAAATTGCACTCCTGGGTCACCCCTAATTAGGTTCTCCAAAGATGAGTGGAATTTCTCTTCATAATCACTCTTTCTCCTACTATACCTATCAGTATGCTCCACAAAATGCTCTAAATTCTGAACTTTATCAACAGTAAAACTAATATGATTTATTATCCTCTACGATAATTGATCTTGGGCCTCAGTAGACTCACCTCTATATGTAGAAGCACGTGAGGTAGATGATCTAGATTTAGAAGCAGCTGACGTCTCCATTCCATAACTCCTAGAAAATCCTCTTCTCTAACCAAAAATAGAATGCTCAGAATAAGTCTTCACATTCACCATAGTGATGGGCTTTAGAGGTAACAACACTTCCTCCCAGGTATCATATTTAACTCCATCCTGCTCACACAAAGAAAAGAACAAGGAAGCAAAACCCAGACCGACAATAGTAACGGTAGTGGTAGAAGTTAAGTTAGTTTGATAAATAAAAGCTCCTATGTTGATGAGCTTTCCATCCTGGATATAATAATTTAACGTCGCTCTCTCTCTGGTCACTTCACTGAGATGATTTGTTGGTAGCAGATGAGCAGAAATAAAATAGTGCTAGATCTTTGAAGGTGCACATAACTTTAAAGTTGGGAAGTTGACTCTCCTCTCCTTATTGATCTTCCAAAGTCCTCTTCTAACAGTCAAGTAAGAAATAATCTCATCTAACTCCGCTTCAGTCGGACTATAACTTTCATAATAACATAATGTAT
>NEWO01000359.1:544121-561588 GCA_003013225.1 Phalaenopsis aphrodite | reverse complement strand
AGCTTTTAGGCATTCATCATCAAAATTAAAAATTGCATCTTTCTCCAGTAAATGGCATAAAGGCTTAGCAATCTTTGAAAAGTTTTTAATATATCACTTGTAGAATCCATCATGTCATAAAAAAATCCTAATTTTCCTTACATTTCTTGGATAAGGTAAATTAGTGATCACTTGAATTTTAGCAAGATCTATTTCCATACCTTTTTCTGATATTTGATGACCTAATACAATTCCTTCTGCTACCATAAATTAACAATTTTTCAATTATTGACTGCTTAAGAACTTAAGATAAATGTTATAAATGCGAATCAAATGAAGTTCCTAACACTGAAAAATCATCCATGAATACTTCAATCCCTTTTTCAATTAAATCACAAAAAATTTCCATCATACATCTTTAAAATGTAGTAGGGGCATTACATAAACCAAATGGCACCCTTCTAAAAGCAATAGCACCATAAGGACTAGTAAAAGTTGTTTTCTCTTGATCCTCATGAGATATTTGTATTTGGCGATAACCAGTATATCCATCCAAAAAATAAAAGTATTTATGCCTAACTAGTATATCCAACATTTGATCTAGAAAGGGTAATGGAAAATGATCTTTTTTAGTGGAAAGTTTTAATTTTTTCTAATCAATGCATATTGGCCACCCTATAACTTGTCTTGTAGGTATTAATTCATTATGGCCATTCACAGTTGCAGTTACTCCTCCTTTCTTAGGAACACAATGAACCATGCACCATCTAAAATAGGGTTGATAATTCCAGCATCTGACCACTTTAAAATTTCTTTCTTAACAACTTCTTTCATAACACGATTCAATCTCTTTTGAGGATCAGCCCTAGGTTTACAACTCTCTTCCATATGTATTATATGCATACAAATTAAAGGAATGATTCCTTTAGTATTAGCAATTGTCCATCCAAAGGCTTTCTTAAAATTTTTCAAAATTTTCATCAACCTTTTTTCTTCTTCCATCAATAATTTTTAGGAAATTATAATTGGTAAAGTAGAGTACTATCCTAAAAAGGCATATTTTAAATTTTCATTAAGTAACTTCAACTTAAGTTCTAGAGGTTTTTCAATTGATGGATAAAATGATTTATCTTTGTCTATTGTGTCCAAAATTTCAAAACTTTATCATTGTTTGAATCTTCCTTAAAAAACTCTTCACATCTATCTAATTCCTCTTCTTGCTCGTGTTCCATATCTTTTTCTTCAGATTTTTCTTCATAACTTTTTTTGAAATGACATTCACTTAGATATCTTATAACATTCATCATCTTCACCTTTTGTAGGATATTTCAATGATGTTGAAATAATGAAAATAACAGTTTGATCATTGAAGCGCATTGTTAATTCCCATTTTTGCACATTTATCATTGTTCTTCCTGTGGCTAGGAAATGTCTCCCAATAATGATAGGTATCTCTTTATCTTCCTCTATATCTTGTACATTGAAATCAACAGGAAACATAAATTGATCCACTTTCTTTAGGACATGTTTTATAACTCCTTTAGGGTATGTTATCAAACGATCTGCTAACTACAGAGTTACAGTAGTAGGGTTTATTTCTCCTAATCTCAATCTTTTGAATATTGATAATGGCATAAGGTTAGTGTTTGCACCTAAATCACATAAAACTTTCACATAAAATCTGTCTCCTATTGCACATGGAATTGTAAAGCTACCATGATCTTTAAGCTTTTCAAGAAGCTTTTTCTAAATTATAGCATTACATTGCTCACTAAGTGCAACAGTCTCATTATCTTCATACTTCCTTTTCCTATTGAGAATATCCTTCATAAACTTTATATAGCTTGACATTTTTTCTAAGGCTTCAGCAAATGGATTATTAATTGTAAGCTTCTTAAATATTTTTGAAATTTTGAAAATTGCTTATCTATTTATGCTGACAATGTATCTGAGGAAATGGAAGTGGTTGTTTTTACAAATGAATTTTTAGTGGAGAAATAGGTCTCTTAGGATCTTTTAGAGTGTCCTCTTTTGATTCTTTAATTTATTCTCTCTCTACTACAATTTCTTTTTGAACCCTACCTTCCAATTCTCTTATGTTTCTAAGTTGAATTTCTTTAACATGCTCTTTATTCTGGTCTTTTAGATTTGATTTAACATTACTAGGAAGTGTTCCTTGAGATCTATTACTTAATGAATTTGTTATTTGCCCAAGTTGATTCTAAATATTTCTAATTGTAGCTCCTTAACTTTTTAATTGATTTCCCATTTGTAACACCACTTCTTCTATAGACAACTTCTTCTCCTTAAATTTTGTATTATTGTTGAAACCTAAAGGATAATTAGATCTATAATTATTATTCTCTTGGTTGTTCCAATTTCCTAATGGTTTTACTTGGTTCTTCCCCCATTGTTGATTATTACCACCCGAACTATTATTCCAGTTAAAATTGGGATGGTTTTTCCAACCTGGGTTATAATAACTTGACTATGGGTTATTCTTCTTGTTATTTATGGCATTTAAAGTTTCTAATGAAGCTTGAGAATCTACCATTTGTCCTAATTAATTCTCTTCAATAATGGAAATTGGTTGAGAAAAAATCATTCCAAATTGGTCTAATATCCTTGAAATTGCAACAAGTTGATTTGATAACATAGTAAATGCATCAAACTCAAGAATATTGGCTACTTTCATAGGATTCAGCCACTTAGAAGGGCATTGAAAATTATTTGTAGCCATTTCTTCATTTAAAGCATAGGCGTCATGAAATAGTTTTGACATCTATGAACCACCAGCAGCGACATCGATCATTGATCTAAGAGATCCAACTAATCCATTATAAAAAGTTTGAATTATTAATCGATCTGGTATAACTTGGTGTGGACATTTCTTAAGGGTTTTTTAAATCTTTCATATGCTTCATAAATAGATTCCCCTTAAAACTGATTAAAAGATGTAATATCATTTTTAAGCTTCGCAGTTTTTGATGGTGGAAATTATTTAGCAAGGAATTTTTGTGCTAAATCACCCTAAGTTTTGAGAGATCCAAGTGCTAAAAAATTCAACCACATCTTAGCTTTATCCCTTAGTGAGAAAGGAATTAGCCTAAGTCTTATGCAACAACGTATTTAAATGTAGCACACAATTTTAAAAAATTGGCAAGATGTAAATTTGGATTTTCAATTGGTGATCTCCCAAACTGATTATTTGACATCATTTGGGTAATAGCAGGTTTAAGCTCAAATGAATTAGCCACTATAGTAAGTTTTTGAATACTGTAATGAAGTTCATCTATAGTAGAATTGGCATAATCTCTTAAAGGTTTTAACTCTTGATGAATTTCAGCATTTTGATCATTTTGGTTTGCCATTTTTGTAATCTTTTTAGATTTTTCAAGATTTTTAGTTTTTTTTGTTTTTCTTATTTTTCTAACAGTTCTCTCTAATTCAGAATTGTAGGGCGCTAGTCTTTTCAGAACCTAAACTACACATACACTAACATAAGAAAAAAAAAATAAAACTAAACACACACAAAATAAAATACAATAACTTAAAGTTTAAATAAGATTTTCTAAAAATAAAAAATTTCTTTTAAATCAATAGATTTTTTACAATTTTCACTTCACTTCCCTTGCAACGGTGCCAAAAACTTGATCTTGAAGAAAAATATGAATTTAATTTTTTAATTTATATATTGGGATACTACGCAAGTATACATATCATTATCAAGTAATATAGAACTTCTTGATTAAGACCTGAATATCAAACCCATATGGAAGATATGCAATATGCACTTTTTGTTCTATTTTTAAAAAGATAATTATTTAAACTAAAGACGTTTTCTCATTAAAAAAAGTTTAAATATTTTTGGTAATTTTAATATTTTGACAAAAACAGAACAAATTTAAAAAGATAACTTGAGTTTTTGTAGAAGAAAAACACTAAATATGAAAATATCTTTCTCCTTATCATGAATCAGTAATAAGTATAAGAATTTTGTTGTGGAAGTATGCATATTTTTTTATGCCAAATAAGAGCAATAATATTCCTTACCCTTATTAGAGATGTTATAAAGAACATTGGCTAATTTAAAGTTTGAATAGTTTTGAAGACCAGCTGGACAGGGAAGATCCTAGCTCTCACTCTAGGGTTCCCTTGATTCCCTCCACTTGAGGGGTAACATCTCGTATCAGAACTTAAAACAATAAACCAAGTTGAGGGCCTTGACCTATCACTTTAAAGTCCTCTAAATTTACACCGTTCAATCATTATTTTCCTATTTTATTTGCACTCAATCATATGAACTACATTCTCATTCATAAAACCTCATTTGATTCTTTCCAATCTTTTACTGAGACAATACCAGCCCGGTTCTTACATGTTCTCACAATAAATTTTAACATCTGGATTGGCCAAATCAAGAAGTAAATGAAGTACATGGTTTAAATCATCACAACTTCTTCTAACATTAAAGATCAATGCTCTCCACAACTTTCCTCCAGCACCTAATTAATTATCATTTTAAGAAGAAAGATAAAAAAAAATACTTAGAATCCATGGAGAAAACAAAACCACACTTTAGTTTAAAAGTAGAAATGATTGTCAAACCAACAACTAGGCTCAATTAAAACCAAAAGTAGTATAAAATAAAAGATTAAAACTTATCTCAAGTCCTCCACCAAACTCTCTCACTATAAAACTAAAATAAAAAGGATAAATATGTGGTGCCTGAATATCTCTCGAACTAATTCTCCAATTTTAGAAATTTAAAAACTTTCCGAGTACACAAAGTTTCATTCTTCCTTCTTTTATAATTCTCCAAAAGGTGCCCTGGTATCTCTTCAAAATGTGTCTTGATTTGATGTATTTCCCCAAAAGATGCATCCTTTTGCAATAATTTTCATCCATGGTGGTTGTAACCACCTATTAAGCCAATAGGTGCCTCAAAAACCTCTTCAAAATTTGAAATAACTAAATTTACTCATCTAGTAACTACCACTGACGCTTAAGCGCGGGGCCTCTGGCGCTTAGGCGCAACCTTCTCTATTTAACCGGCGCTTAAGCGTTGGATCTAGCGCTTAGGCGCCAAAACACTTTCACCCAATTTTTTGCTTATTTGCTCCAAATTTGATCCTTTTTCACTCTTGTAAAGATTTTTCACCTTTTCACCTATACCTGAAAGAAAAACATAAAAATACCTTTCATTAAAGTGCAATATCTCAAAAATAAGTATAAATATATGTCTAAAAACACTATATATTTTAGGCGTATCACTAGTCAAGACATTGAGCCCAATTGATTAATAAACATGGTGTAGAAGATTTTCATGAAAGTTTTAGAAAAAGTTTTGGAGTGATTTTAAATATATTTGAGGAGTCAGTTTGGTGGAATTTGGACATTTGGTCAATTTTGGGGATGTTAGGTTGGACTTGGATTTAGGATAGGCTATAATTTAGCTATGGCCCAATTGATGGTTCAATTTGTTTTGGGTGATTGTCATGAAGTGTTTTGGATAGAATTTAAGAGGAAATTTTGGGGTTATGGCTTTCAATTTGGTGATATTTGGGGACATGGCTAATCTGGGGAAAAATTGGTGGTTTTTGTCAATGTTGAATTTAGAATTTGACTAAAATTAAAGCCCGACCAAGGCCAATTGAGGTTCAATTTCATGTGTGGATGTTTTTTAAAGAGTTCTGGATTCAAAGTTGAGGTAATTGGATTAGTTTGGTGGTTCATTTTAATGAAATTTTCTCTCAAGGTCAAATTGGGGATTTAGGATTGATATTGAAATTGAGCTTGAAATTGGCTTCAATTATGATTGGATTTGGTTTCATTCAACTTTATGGATGATAAATTTGAGTTTATACTTGAAATTATGGAAGACTGACATTAAATTGATGGACATGGGTGGTGAATTTAGGATAATTATGCTTTTAAGGGAAAAATTGGGGCACTTAATCAAAAAAGGTCGAATTGGTCCAATTGAGCTCAATGGAGTGGTCCAAAATTATTTTGAGGACAATTGAAATAATATTTACGGTTTTGCAACAGTTTGGGTCACCAGGCTTATTTATGTAATTTTGGCAAAATCATGGTTTAGATAAATTTTGGGATGTTTTGATTAATTTGTGTGGTTTCAAATGGTTTGAAATGATTTTTGAACAAAGTTGGGTAATTTCGGTAATTTTGGGAATTTGGTCAAAATTGGGGATTCAAGGGTAGTTTTGAAATTTAGGTAGGTTTCGAGGGTAGAAGGCTAAATTGGGTATTTTAGAAGGAATGTGGTTGTCAACCACCAAAGCACCCTACATGAGCCATTGTCAGCAATTCGGTCGCCCGCTTCGGAAGAACATTTTTAATGTTTAGAAAAATATGAAATGAAACTGACCCTACATTTTACATAGTTTAAATGAAAGAGCACTATACCTCAAACCATGTATCTATCCCGAAGGATAAACACAAGACTTGAGGATGAGGCTCGATCAAATAAACTGAGAAATATATGACCCCCGTTTGGTCCGCAAAAACATTTTATTTTCCTACAATTTCCCTTATTTAATATGAAGAATGAAATAGGGTTTATATTAAGCTGGGTTCAAGAAAAGCTTCCTATAAGGGCAAGCCCATATAGTTAATTACATCATAAATGACAGAAGTCATCTAAGAAAACTCTCGATAAAAATCAGAAAATATTATCTTCAAGGACGTTAAATGGATAGGACTTTTCAACGATATCGGACAAAGAGGTGTGAAATGAGATTGGCTCAAATTTTAAGCATTTTGTTGTAGAGTCCAAAGAAGGAAGAACAAGGGGATTTCATAGATCCGGAGGATAACCTCGGTAACTTCCAGGTCTATCCTATTGTTTGGCTTCAATTTTGGGGAGAAATTATTTGAGTATTTCATCCTACCAATTTTATTAATTTAGGGCATACATTTGTGTGGAACGATCACACAAATAACCTGGAAGATGTAAGTGTTTAGGTCGTGACAAACGATAACCTCAAAATCCTAAAACGAGTTAGGGCTTAGATTGTATAGCAAAGCTATACAATGCCTAAAGATAAGGTGAGCATTTATGTTGCATAAGAAGACAACCTTGAAATCCTATGACTTGGTTGTTTAATTTTAAGGAAGGAAATTTGTTTTAGCTGGGAATACAGGTTTTACTGTTGAAGATGGTCGTGTTGCCCACAATGCTAGCTCTAAGTACACTGCCGTGACGAGTTTAAGTTTTCTAGGGTGTCAAGTTATGATGTCAAATCAGGTGGCTCTATGGTTGTAGTTCCTTAAAATTTTATTGGGGCATGTTAAGGTTGATTAGAGAGACACTGGTTAGGATCGTACGGTTCTCTTGTTCCGGCACCACTATAGAGCGACACCAGTTAGCATGCAAGTTTTGTAAGTATAAAAAGTACAATAAAGACAATATTATAAACTATAAAAAGAGTACCTGGTGTGTTTTCTCTTTCCACCACCTGAAACTTAAAATGTATGTGAGAGTAGTTCATGCAGAGGTAGAACAGTAAAGTTTTGATAGTGTTCTTAACCCTATGTCATATCTTGGTGGGTCCTTATTAGTTTGATTAAGGATGATTTTGTTAAGCAAAGCATATTAAGTTTAGTAGACCTTTGAGGTATCCAACAAGTTAGGAGGAAGAAGTAGGTCCATTCTTCCCTCTTATCACCTGGTGAAAAGCCTTGAGCTCATTTAAATTTATTATGTTGCTTAATAATTCATCTTATGAACATCGTAATACTCAATGAACATTGATGTCTTAATTATCCCTAAGAGTAGGGTAATTATCATTTGTAATTTAACTTTAAAGATTATGTGAATGAAGACCCTTAAAGGGGGCAAGTTAGTGTTGTTGGAACACTTAGCCAAGTTTTGGTCCTAATTGGGCTTGTAGTATTTTAAAGGTGTTAAATTTTAGTTGTATTTGTTTTTCTAATCCTCATTTAATCAGTCTTGATTTAACATAGATCACTACTAAGCCCTTAAGACCTAGGTGAGTGTCTTAATTAATTTTGAAAATGTTAAGTTTTAGGTGATCATGATTCATTATTTGAATTTCATTTGAACATCAAAAAGAGGTATTAAATTGATTAATTATTGACTTCAAAAGTTATATCGCTAAGTCCTAGGTTCATCTAATTTTAATAAACTTCTAAATTTTAATAATTTAGAAATTTATTAATTTGTCTTTTTAATTAGGAAAGTGGGGCTGGTTTCTACCAATTAATCCCCTTTTTAATTTCAGTCATCCAAACAAGTTAATTAAGATCAGAGGTAGCCCATTTCCCTCCTTGAATTAAGCTTAAATGTTAATTAAGACCAAATTCCTAAAATTACACTTTTGTTCCTAAGGCTCTAACACTTCATAATTTGTCAACTTCAAATCAAATGACTTAAAATTTTTTATCTTGCCTGATTCATGGGTCAATTAAGACAACATAGGAGAAAATGTGATTTTTTTTAAATTTAATTTAATTGACATAATTATTTTCATGCAAAAATGGGATTTTCAAAAAAAAATTGCTAACTTGACCAAGGTGAAGCCTAATCAAATGAAATTTTTACTAGAGGGAGACCTAGACTAGAGAGCCATTTGGACAAAATTGTATGATTTTTGAATTTTATTTGATCTATTAGAATTATTTTAATTTCTGGAATATTTATTAAATATAAAATTTCTAAATGGGAAAATTAAGTTTTGTATTTTTGAAAAATCTCCTTAACGTCAAAGAACCCAAAGAAGCAAATTTTGTATTTTTTTTTCTTTGATTTATTGGAATTATTTAAGTGGAAATCCATTTTTTAGCCTTTAAAAAATATTTTAAGCTTCAAAATACAACATCTTTATTTAAAAAATCATGAAAAATATTCCAGTTGCTTCTAATTCTTAGAAAACAATTTAGAACATTTCCATGCATTTGATTATTTTTGTGATTTTTTTGAATTTTTAAATTTTTTTAATAATTTAAAAATAGACTAAAAATGAAGTTTTTACTTTAAATACCATTTTATTTTTATAAACTTCCCTTGATCATAGAGAACTCTAAAAATAAGTTTTCATAATTTTTTTAGTTATATTTTGATTTTTTTTTATTTATTTTAGTGCCAAAAAGGATATTTAACTTGGATAATCAATTTAGGCCATCAAATGAACTCAAAATGCTTTGAAATTTATATGGGGAGTTTTTTGGATCTTAGATAATAGTGGAGATCAAAAAATCAAGTCATTTTGATGTTTTTATTTTCCAAAATTAATTATCTTAGTGTTTTAGGGTTTATGAGTATTAGGTTCATTTTAAACGACTTGACTCATGAGAAATTTTCTTAAGGGTTCCCTAGTCATAGAAAACTTACCAAAATTTTCTTGAAATTTTTCTAAGCAGCATGCTAATTATTATGATTAATTTAATCAAATAATGTAAATAAACTTAAAAAATATGGATCTATATCTAGGGGTCTTCTCTGGCTTTGGAAAAATCAGTGAATATTTCCCTTGACAGAGGCTACAACTTTCCAAAAATTTAAGCTATGGTGAAATATCTATATGTGTGGAGAGTTAAAAGACACAAAATAGTGTTTAATTAATTAAAAATAAAATATGCATCAAATTGACTTCAAATTATTGCCATATTGTTCTCCTTTGTTCACTGAGCAAGAGGTTATTTTTATTTTATTTTTGTAATTTTTATACACCAAGATATGGATTTTTGAAGTTAGGGTGTATTTTCTAATTTTTTTTTAATTCCCTATTTATTTATTTAAATGCGCGGCGCCTCATCAACCTACGATGGCTCTAAAACTCCACACGGCGTGCTCCCATTTGACATCGCCATCCATGCTAGCAGCCACACGTCTCGCGGTTCATGTATGGAAGTGTTGTCCTGCTTGATCTCGTCCGTTGATGAGATAAACGCCCGATCAGACGGCTATCCGTCATCATCCTTGATAGCCTAGCCCGAGAACCGTCATCTTCAAGACTTGATATATCCCTCATTTCTCAACCAAATTATGTTAATTTTTTAATGCTCATATAGACTAATGGAACATATCCATATTGTTAAAATGCCATGAAATCAACTCAAAGTAAATGGAGAATCTAAATTGGCTCAGGATGAGGAAGAGTTCTATACCTTTACTCTGAGAAGGGAAGCTTCAATCAGAGATGCTTGGCACGTTCTTTAGAGATCAAAGAGGCTAGGGATTGAGCTTCTTACTGTGGTGTAAGTTCTAGGTATGAATTTGACGAAGACCGATTTCAGGTGTTGATCAAAGTCTGTGCTAGGCGCTTAGTAGAAAGGTGATTTAATGAGGCTTTGTCTTCTTTCAGTGTTGTGAATGTGTGGGTACAAGAAATTGAAGTTTGGTGGACTGTGGGAGTGTAATGAGCTTTGTCCTCGTTTTAGGCAGAAATTTGAACTCAAAATTGGGCTTCCACATAGGGAATCAGTGGGGGAAGATGGTTGGATTGCACAGAGGAGGTCTCAAAGAAGCTCTGTGAGTGATTTGGGAAGCTCTCTCTGAGAAACTTTTAACACTACCTCCATGGCTGTGGAGGTGAGCTTTTTATAAAAATAGGCTTGGGGTGATTGTCATGGCCAATGTTTGGGTGAAATGTGATGCTTAGGTGGAGGGCAGAGAGGCTCTACAATTTAAATGGGTGAGCTGGCCTCTAGGTTTGAATTGGGTAAAGTTTAAGAGGGGGTGGCCCTCGATTTTGGCTTCTCCAGTGACTGGACCAACTGACCATGGTAGAGGGAGGTGGTTAGTAGCTCAGGGAACCCAGGGGAATATGTCACAACAATTTAATGAGTTGAGGCTTAGTTTTGGCAAAGATATATTAAGTTTAAACAAATATGGAAATCAAATCCCTTAATTTGGGGTACCCTTGGTACATGGCTCATCTATCTTGTGTTAGATGTGCTTGGCTCACACCTAGGGGTCCGAGGATTGGTTGTGGAATCATTAATTTAGTGACTTTGGGGTGGTTAGCCTAATTTCAGTGCATGGGTCGAGCGTGGGTTCAAATGACCAAAACTTTGGTTTAGGCTAAGCTAGCCATGTCAATTGACCCATAAAATTGATGCACTTGATTTAGATGATTGTAATGAACATATTTGGTGAAGGATTTAAAGGATTTTGAGTTCAATTGAAGGGTCAATGTGAAGGAATTTGAAAATTTGTCATTCTGGCATGTTGGGCTAACCTTGGGTCTAGATTAGGCTAACCTTGGCATAAGTCCAAATTAATGGTTGAAAATGGTCAATAGGAATTCCAAGAAGATTTTTCAACATAAATTGGGTGCTAATTTTAGGAATAAGACAATCAATTTGGTGAAATTTGGGGACATAGCCAATTTGGGGCAATTTAGGGATTTTGGACTTAAGTTTAAATTAAATGAAATTGACGCTTCACCAAAGCCAATTTAAGTTCAAGTTTTCTGTTTATGAATGTTATGAAGATTTTAGGGTCCAAATTTAGACCAATGGAGTAGGCCCTTGGGTTCAATTTGGTGGAACCAAGTCATAGGGTCAAAATTAGGGGTTTTGATTTAGATCAAAATTGGGCTCAAATAATTGGGTCAATTGATCTTGGATTTGATTTATATTGGCACATGAAAGATTAATTTGAGTTTAAGATTGAAATTTGGGGAGATTGGGATCAAATCGATGGACATTTGAAGGGATTTAGGGAAATTTGGGCCTTTAAAGGCAATTTAGGGGTTTTGGTCAAAGATTGTCAAATTGGCCAATTTGGATTATGTGGTAGTTGAGAAAAATGAAATTAAGAATATTTGGAATATTTTTGAAATTTTTGGGATTTTTTGGAATTTTTGAAACTTTGGGCTAAGGAGGGGCATTTTGGTAATTTGGCAATTTTTGGTGATTCTGGGTAATTTGGGTGTTTTCAAAAGGTTTGAAATGATTTTTGAACAAGTTAGGGTATTTTGGAAAATTTTGGGAATTTTGGCCAAATTTAGGGTTTCAATGGTACTTGAGTAATTTGTGGGAGTTTCGGGGCAAAAGGCAAGGCTTAGTATTTTGGGTAAAATTGGGGAACTAACCACCAAAAGTAAGTCATGGACCAATGAAAACCCCATTTGGGTCCTCTATGTACTGGTCTTAGCTAAACCCTAGCCTAGGGCTAGTAGGTTTAGGGGACCATCTACAAGAGTTTTTCAGAGGCTCAAGGGACCAAAGTCACAAAATTCTAGGTTTAGGGTAGTGAGTGATTATGAGTGAAGTGAGTACCTTAGCTCTAGAACAACACCTAAGATCAAGTCTAAGGTCCAACAGTTCTATAGGATTCCTTGAGCTCACCCATAATGACCCTACCTAATAAGTGCTAGAGGTTAGGACCAATATGTGAAACTTCAACTAGAACACTGAAGTACTAAATTCAAATCTAAAGTAATTGAGTGAAAACTAAATAAAATGCAATTAAAAGAACTAATTAAATTAAACTAATTCCTAAACTTTTAAAAGTAAACTTACGAAAACTAAACAAAGTTTTTGTGATGATAAGTTCAAATTTTAGAAAGCATACTTCCCCTTTACAATGATTATATGGATTATAAAGAAATCAAAATTATTTGAAAATATATAAAAATTTATTTGTGCCAAATAGGAACAATCCTAGTATTTACTCTCTTCCAAGTGTATAAAGAACATTGACTAATCTAGAGTTTGGTCCCTAATTCTGTGGTTAGGCTGGGAAGATATCGACTGCCAATCCAAAGCTCCCACTACTCCCTCACCTATGGGCTAACAATCTCGCATTAGTTTTCAATCAACAGGACAAAATTAGGGATTCTAAACACTCATCTTAAAATTTCCAATTTTGCATCCAACAAACTATATTTCTCCATTTATTTGCACTCAACCCCTTGGACGACATCCTTTCCCATGGAATTAAGTATGATTCTCACTCTGTTGCAGAAATAATAGCCATTTCAGAACATGTATTTCTTAATACATTTTAACACTTCAATTGTCCAGATCGAAAAGTATATGAAGATCAAAGTTTGAATCATCACCAATTATTGAAATTTAAAACCGTTGAAAACAAAATCAATTCTTCACAAAGTCATATCTTAACGTAAGAAAAAAGATAAAGATGCCTTCTCAAAAATCATGAGAAGGAAACAACAAAACACGGATTTCATAAATAAAAACAAGTTTGAAAGAAAAAAATTATCTCACACTTCATTCTCAAGAAAATTCCTATAAGTTCTCTTCAAGCACTTTCCCTCTTTACAAGCACCCTCAATTCCCTCTTAGAAGTGTAATGAAGAAGAAATATCTCACCTTCCTCTCCTCTTACAATCCTTGAAGAAAATCTCCAAGCCTTTGAATTTCTTTCTCTCTCTCTCTCTTCTTTGAACTCTCTTTCACGCCTCTCTTCAAACCCCTTCTTTTAAGACCTAGACTTTCCTCTCTTTTATCAGAGGCTTCCTTCCTCCAAAAAGAATTTAAAATTTCCTCCAAAATTCTATTCAAAAATCAATCCTTCCGAATTCCAAAAGAGATGTTTATCCCTTCATAATAAACCTTCCAACTTGTCTAGTTTCATTGAATCACTCCATGGGGTGTTTAGAACAGATGACCTTCAAAATTTGCACATATAATTTCCTGAACTACCTTAATTCACAAAAAGTCATCTCTGGAGCCTCAGGCACTGATTCTAGCACTTCAGGAGCCAACTTGCTTGAGACTGCGTTGTTTAGGGTTTTGTCGCTTCAGGCTCTAAATCTGGCTCTTCATGCGTCAGCTCTCTATAGAATGGCGCTTCAGGCGCCAACTCTAGCGCTTCAGGTGCCAATTCTGGAGCTTCAGACTCCTATTTTAGTGCTTCAGGTTCCAGCTTTCTCTAAAGTGGAGCTTCAGGCGCCAGATTATCAAAATTCACTGTTTTGGCTCCAAATTTCGTCCATTTTGCTACTTTCACTTCAAATTCCTAAAATTTATATCCCTGCAATAAAAACATGAAAATACCATTCTTTAAAGTGTAATATCACCAAAAATAAGCATTAATGTATAATTAAACCAACACATTATTTTGGTGTATCATTATGCTACACAACTAATACCGTAGTCATTCTTGTCATTAAATAATTTTATGATAATCTTCATGGGATTAACTAGGGAGTTATCTCTGTTCAGAGCAAGTGGGAACCTTTTACTCCTTCACGAATAAATGAATTGTTCTTGATAGAGAATGTTCCAATTTATTGCTATGTCAACTTTTCTCCTATAAGAGACAATTTGAATGAAGTTTTTAAATATTCGACGGATGAATATGGAACTTGGGAAACATAAGATGGTTGTGATGTAAGTTTTCCTTATTCAATTTTAAATCTTGCCTCAAATCCTTGACATTTCTTCATTTTAACAAAATTACTTCCTACAACTAAACTCAGTAAAGTGATGAAGGAGAGTGTTATCCTTAATTTATGTATTCAAACAGACAGACCAATTAATGTAAGCGCTTTAAGGGTTCACTTTATTCTTATCTTCATACTAAATTGGTCTTCTCATGGACTAGGACATCCTTCTAATATATTCTTGTTGTGCATTTGAGCAGAAGTTCCTTACTAAAACTGGGAAAAGGTACTTCTTCCTTAGAAACCTGTGGACCCTACTTTAAACTTTGAAGGCATGGATAATTTATAAGTGGATGATAGAAATGTTTCTATGGATCAATCGTCTCAGAATTCAACACCATTTTTACAAACCCAATTGCAGGATAATTTAGGTATTATGTTGATGAAGATTAAGAAGTTGGAGAAAGAGATGATTAATATTATCAACACAATTAACAACATTTCTGATCAATGTGACCATCTGGATTGACGAATCAAACATCAATTTGATCACACTGCACTTTTTAAAGAGGCTACTCTATGGATTTATAAGAAAATTGTGTGGATCCAGGATGATTCAATAGATGACATTCCAAACCGTCCTTTCTATAACTTTTATGTGCACCACCAATCCATGGGAGACCATAGAGAGGAAGAGAGTGATGAGAATGAATGTGTGTAGTGGCTTTAAAGTACTGAGTTGGATTTAATATATCTTTTTTTGTGTATGTGTGATGAATTTTATTAATTATTGACGTCAGGATTGCTTATGTTTTGGTATTTGACTTTTAGTTTTCAGATCCAAGTTGTTGGTGTGATTTGTGATGCTGAGTTATATGTCAAGATTTCAAATTGTAAATCTATAATTATTTGGATTTATATATAAATAAGTGAATGTTGTGTTGTTTGTGAAGAATTTAAAGTTGAAGATTTACTTAATTGTGATATTTAATGCAAAAGTAGGCTAATTAAAGTTTGGAGTGCCTTGGTGTTCAACACTTAAATTAAAATTAAAAAAAATTAGCATTGGCAAGTAAGCACTAAATCGGGCGCCTTGGCGCCGGGTCGGTTGAACCTTGAAACTTGTCTAAAATCACGAAAATGGGTTTGATTTATACAATTTTTTTGCCTGTTTAGTCATCTTCTTTGTGAGACACATGGAGCAGCTCCCTAGAGCTTCCATACATTTGTTTTTAGGCAATTTCACTTCTTGAAAATCTTGAATTTTTTCTTCTTTCGGTAAGAGCTTCACTTTGACCTAGAAGTTTTCAATTTTCATCATGGATTTCTTCTACATTCGGAAAATACCAAAAGATTGAAAAAAATTTGAGTAATATAGTGAAGAATCCATGGTGTGAAGTTTCTTAGTATTGATTTTGATTTTAGGAGTTCATAAACCTTTATGGTGAATTTATTTGGATTTATTGTTGATTTTTTAAAAATTTTCATGGCTCCTAAAGTGAAGATGGGGAAAGGGAATGATGGTTTTAATTTAATGTGGTTTTCTAGTCCTAAAGCCCAATATTGATATAATACTAGCTCAGCACAAAAAAGTTGATCCAAGAGTGAGCTTTCATTAAGCGATAAAAAATTTGATGGTGATGTGGCATTAGGGAAGCTTCTGTTATTGTACTGCAGTTGTTGTTATTTTGATTATACAGGAATTTTATGCAAACCTCTGTGAAGCCTCAAATGATCAGGTATTTATTCATGGGAAGAATGTAGAATTTACTACTGAAGGAATTAATGCTCTTTATTAGATATAGGATTTTGTTGTTTATGAATACGCTTCATTTGAAACTTTTGAGTCAATGTTAGATGAAGTTATTACATTTTTGACTTATGGAAGGGGATTTTGGAAAGTGAAGAACAACCACAAGGTAAACTTTCTACCTCTATGTTGAATGCTCACTCCAATTCATGACACTATTTTATTTCTACAAGACTTCTTCCATCCAATCACCTTAGTGAAGTTACTAAAGAGAGAGCCACATTGAACTTTTGTATTCAATAAGGAAAACATATAAATATTGGCTCTATTATTTACCAAATTATCTCTATTTTCTAAAGAAGGGAAACTATTAGAGGTTTAGGGTATCTTGCTTTGATCTCTAATCTATGTGAGCAATCTGCTGTTAGATATGAGATACGAAAATAACTTTTGCAACCCCTTAAACCCACCAGTAGGCCAAATGTGCATACTTGAGAATTACATGTTGCGTTATAAACTTGAGGTGGAAGCACTGATATTCCTTCTACCTCCGTTTCCAAGCCCTCTACTTCTATCTCTAGAACTTCTACATCTAGTACTACTTCATTGGACTTAGTAATGGAGCAACTATTTATACAACAAGGAGATATTATAACAATACGAAATCAGGTAAAAAACATTGAAGGCCACCTGCACCCTAATGGTGAATGTACCTAGAGGCGAGTGGAGTTTGATTATAATGACGTGATGGTGAAATTTATGAGGGGCGATCACACGGTGGAATTTCCTTCATGCACCAGCTTTATGCCTTATGAGAGTGGAGACATTGGGGAGAATATAGATCTTCAGGAGGAAGAAGAAGATGATGATAGTAATGGCAAGGAATAGTTAGATTGATATTTTTATAGGTGGAGTTTAGTTCTGATTTATGTCTTTGATTTATTGTTGTATGTGTTTAGATTTTATGTTTGACTGTTGTACTAAAACTTGCTATCTTTATTATTATGATATTTTCTTATGTTGTACTACTGTTGTTTTTATATTTAATGTTTATATTTAAAACTTTTTTTTTACTTAAAAAATCTTTATGTTATAACATGTTTTAGGAAACTTTATATATTGCTATCCAGTTTTTTTTGTACATGCATAAAATTATGTTCAAAACCATGTACATAAGGTTTGTCCTATTAATTGTATTTATTATTTTTTTCTTCCTACATTTCAACACTATATGTTTTACCTATTAAAAATTTAAGTTTGTGGGAAGGAAAAATTTTCTTAAATGTGACTAAACTTTATTTGCCCTCAATAA
The DNA here is from genome assembly GCA_003013225.1 of Phalaenopsis aphrodite. NCBI lineage: Eukaryota > Viridiplantae > Streptophyta > Magnoliopsida > Asparagales > Orchidaceae > Phalaenopsis > Phalaenopsis aphrodite. Next base: position 544,208 of record NEWO01000359.1, on the reverse strand, counting down.
ATTGTAATTTAAAAATTAATTTAACTAGACTTTTGGTATTAGAGATCAACTTTAGATAACTATATTTTCGATGTTAAAAATATAATA
>NEWO01000359.1:499233-510806 GCA_003013225.1 Phalaenopsis aphrodite | reverse complement strand
CCATGTTATGCAGACATAGTGAACTATATTGTTAGTGATTTTTAACTCTATGGATCAACAACGCAAAAATAGAAAAAAATTTTCACAATTCAAAATTTCACTCTAGGAATTACCCATATTTATATAAGCAACATAAAGATCAGGTTATTCAAATGTGTGCACCATAGGAAGAAATTGAAAAGATTATTCAAAAATTTCATGATTCTGAATTTTTGGGACATTTTGGAATTGGTAGAACAACATATTAAATTTCAAATTTTGGATTTTATTGGTCTACTCTATTTAGGGATGTTAATACATATATAAAAACATGTTATCATTGTAAGCGAGTATTAAATATTTCAAAAAGGAATGAAATTCCCCGAAATTTTACATTGGAAGTAGAAATATTTGACATATAGGGATTGTATTTTATGGGACCATTTGTTCCCTTATTTAGAAATTTATATATATTAATTGCATTAGACTATGTTTCCAAGTGGATTAAAGCAGTTGCTTTACCACAATGTGATGCTCAGATTATTTCAAAATTCTTATTGAAAAATTCTTTTACAAGATATGAAATACTTAGAGCAATCCTTACATCCCCATACTAGTGGTCTAGTAGAATTATCTAACCTTGAGATTAAAAAAATCATAGAAAAAACTACAAATCCTACCAAAATGGATTGGTCTGCTAGATTTGATATTTCATTATGGGCTTACAAAATAGCTTATAAGACTCATATAGGAATGTCTCCACATAGACTTATGTTTGGAAAAACTTCTCACTTACCAGTAGAATTGGAGCATAAAACTTATTAAGCTATTAAAGAATTTAATTTTAATTTGAAAGATGCTGGCGAGAAAAGATTATTGCAACTGAATGAACTTGAAGAAATCATAAATTAATCTTTTGAATATGCTAAGATTTATAAGGAAAAAATGAACAAATGTCATGAATGGAAGATAATAAGAAAGGAATTTGAACCTGGACAAGAAGTTTTGGTGTATAACACATGATTGAAATTATTTTCTGAAAAACATAAAGTCCAGGTTGTTGAGACCATTTACAGTTCATAAAGTTTACTCGTATAGAGTTGTGGATATTGAAGATCCAAAAACCAAAAAAGTATTTAAAGTTAATGGGCATAGGTTAATTCCTTGTTTTGATGGACATAGATCAATTTTTAAATTGGTTTTAAAGTTGGGTAACCCAAAGTAAAAACTGAAAAATGTCGGGTTGACGATGTTAAACCAAGCACTTTATGGGAGGTAACTTATAGTTATGTGTGTGATTTTTTTTAATTTGTTTTCACAAAATATAAGCTCTTGGAATTAAATTCTACGTGCTTTGGAGACTTACAAGTTAAGAAAATTTGTAAAAACATTTTAAATATTAATTTTTTTGAAAGGTATGAGAGTTATTTTGGACCTAAGGTGAAACGGTGCAAAAATGTGCATCTCTGCCTAGGTGCCTAAACTGGCGCCTAAGCGCCTGTTTCACTGCACATTGGCGCATAAGTGCCACTTTCCAGAAAATCTGGCGCCTAGGTGCTGCGGTTGCAAAAATTTCAATGAAACCTTTTATTGATGATTTTTTACAAAATTTTCTCTATATAACTTTTAAAACCTGCCATTCGGAGTCAAATTAAATTGGTAGAGAGGAAGAGGATCCACTAAATCTTGCTCCTATGCCCTCCGAGTCTAAGGTAACTTTCAAATATGGGATCTTTAATCGAAGAAAGTTCATTAATTCTGATGCGTAGAGAATGCATGACAAGGTCCTTATGAAGAAGAGGTTGATCAAGAAAAGGGGATTTGTGAATCAAGGATTCAATACTCCAAGTACTATTGTGGAAGAAATCATTGTGTAAAGGCTATGGGAAGTACTATGCAACACCTCTGTGGTCATAAAAATTCCAGTCGTGAAGGAATTTTATGCAAATCTTCATGGGATAAATCAAGGAGTTGTCTATGTTCAAGGCAAGTGGTTACCTTTTACTCCTTCAAGGATTAATAACTTGTACTTGATCGAGAACGTTCCAATTTATATGCCAACTTTTCCCTTACAAGAGATAATATGAATAAAGTTCTTGGTTTCTTAAAGAATGAAGATGAAACATGGGAGATAAGATATAACAATAATATAAGTTTTCCTTCTTCATAGTTAAATTCCGCATTGAAGCCTTGGCATATCATTATCTCTGCAAAATTACTCCCTACTACAAAAGTTAGTAAAGTGATGAAGGAAAATGCTATATTGAACTATTGTATTCAAACTAGAATACCTATCAATGTGTGTGTTACAATAGTAAAATCTACTATTGGTTTGATTTTGAAGAGGTCTAATCTTGGTCTTGGATATCCATCCACTATAATTTTGCTTTGTAGCCAATCACAAGTTCCATATGAAAATTGGGAAAAATTTCTTCTTCCATGGAAGCCCATGGACCCAGTATTAAATTGTGATTACTTAGAAAATGGAGAACTGGATGACTAAATTATTCTTATGGATCATTCATCTCAAAATTCATCACCTGTACATCCCAAATTTTTGGAGAGTTCATTTGTTATTTTGAAAAAGATTAAGAAGTTTGAGAATGAGATCACAAAAAATCTAAAAGTGATTAACAGTATTTCCTTTCAGTTCGACCATCTGGATTGGAGAATTAAAGAGCAATTTGATCAAGCTAGACTTATAGAAAAGGCTACAGTGTGAATGTACAAGAAAAATGTTTGGATTAAAGAAGACTCAATCGATGAATGTCCTCACCATCGTTTCTATAACTTATTCGTTCATCTCCAATTCATAGGAGATCTTAGAGATGATGATAGTACTAAAAATTAAGATGTGTAGCAGCTTTAAAGTGTGGAGCTCTGGTCCATAATAGCTTCTGTGTGTTTAGTTATGCTGGATTTCCTTAGTTTTCCATATCGAACATATTGTGATTGCTTTTATTATTTTAATTGTTTAGTTTTCGGCATTAGGTGTTGTTGATTTGATTTTAACGCTGAATTTATGTGTGATTTCAAAATACATGTTTGTAATTATTTGGATTTTTGTATAAAAATGAGAAGTTGTTTGTTATTTTTGAAAATTTAATGTTAGTAAATTACCTAATTATGAAAAGTAAGAGAACTGAAATTAATTAGTAGATGGAGTGCTTTGGTATACAATGCTTTTTACAAAAAAAAATGAAAAATGAAATTTGAGAGTTGGCGCATATGCATGAATGGCAAGATCATTTAAATCACAAAAATGAACAGGGTCAGCTATTTTTCATGCTTTGGGTTGTCTTCAACCTTGTGAATAAAGGCGAATAACAAACTAGTACTTCCAAATAATCAAATTTAAGGCAATTTTGGGGTTAGAAATTCTTGGAATTCATCTTCTCTTGGTAAGAGTTTCACTTTACCTAGAATTTTTTTTTATTTTCACCATAGATTTCTTCTACATTACATAAAAACCAAAATATGAGATTTTGGAGAAATTTAGTGAAAAATCCATGGTATGAAGTTTCTTAGCAATGATTTTATAGCAAATTTATGTGGAATTATTTTGAATTTTTATAACTCTATGGCTTATAAAATGAGGAAGATGAAGGGAATGGAGGCTTGTGACATGAGGATATTCGTTAACATCAGAGCCAAACATCATTATAATACTCAACTCATGACAAGAATGCTTATTCAGGAATGAGCATTTTACAATCACGACGGTCCTATATAGGGATTGATTTTGGCACAAAATTGGGAAACCTTCAGCTATCTCACTGTTGTAGCAGTTGTTTTGATCATTCGCCAGTTCTATCCAAACCTACTGCAAGCTATGGATGATCATGTTTTTGTTTGAGGTAGGATTGTTGAATTAACCCTGGAGCATATAAATGCATTATTTGGGTTGAGAGATTAGTTTCATTGTGATTACACTACATTTGATTCTGCACTGGACAAATTTATAACTTATTTGACTTATAGAAGAGGAGTATGGAAGATGAAGAATGATCACAAAGTAAACTTCTCTACTTCTATGCTAAATGCTCAATCTAAAGCCTAACATTATTTTATTTCTGCTCGACTCCTTCCAAAAAACCCATCTGAGTGAATTTACTAAGGAGAGAGCTACTTTAATTTTTTTGCATTCAACAAATGATGAAAATAAACATTAGTGCCCTTATCTATCGAAATGCCAATACTTATTCCAAAGGTGGCACTACGGGAGGCTTAGGATACCATCTTTGATTGTTACTCTATGTGATAAATTAGGAGTGGGGTAGGATATATCTACAGAATTGATACAATCATATAAATCTATCTGAAAGTCTAGTGTTCATACATATGAGTTGCATGCTGGAAAGAAAGCTAGAGCTAAAAGCAGTGATATACCTTCTACTTCAGCTTCTGGACCTTCTACATCATGCACTACTTCTTTAGAGAATGTTATGGAGCAGTTATTTATTCAACAGGGCGATATATTCACATTTACGACTTAGATGGGAACTATGGAGGCAATGAATTATCATAATGATGAAAACATTCAAAGAAAAGTGGATTATGAGATTGCATATAAGGAGGCCATGACAAAGTATTTGAGAGGTGATCATCATGTAGGATTCCTTACTTGCCCCCATTTTACACCTTACGACCCTTAAGAAGAATTTGATGAAGAAGATCAAAATGATGATGAGGAGGAGGATGATGAGTATTTTACTTTCATGCCTATTTTTTATAGTTTGATTTTATTTTCATGTGGTTATTGAATTTATTCTTAAATGATATGTGTTGTAAGTAGGTGTTGAACTTTTATGTTTAGATGTAAATTGTATATTTTTTATTTTCAATGTTGTTTATTTTTGCAATTTGTTCCTTATGTTTAGAACTCTTCCCTACGTAGAAAATCTTTTTGATATATCATGTTTTACATAATATTTTATGCCCTTTTCTTTTTAAATTGGTACCTGCAAAGTTTCAAGTTTAAAGCCCTCTACAGGTTAGTTTTATTTAAATGCATTTTATGTTTTCTTTCTATCTTCATTTTTGTATTAAATTTTTTATATATTAACAATTTAAGTTTCGGGAGGAGAAAATTTTTCCAAAAAGAAACTGAACTTTATTTATCGTCAATAAACTATATTTTTAAAATTATTTTTTACATAACTTTTGGTATCTAAAATCAACTTAAAATTTACTATATTTTTTATTTTAAAAATATTATTGTAGATTTAAGTAAAAATATTTTATATTGAAGGATAATTCTAAAAGATAATTTTTAGTAGAAGAGTATAATGTTATGTGTGTACTATTTAAAGTAAAGGAAATTTTATTTTTGAAATATTAAGAAAGTCTTTATAAAAAATCTTTTTCAAAGCTAATATGCATTTATAAGTAAGATATGTATGAGGTTTTTAACTTTAAGAAGAGGATAGAGAAGTTCAAAATCATTAAAGGCTATCCAAATATAGTAATCTTCACAAGAAAAAGAAAATAAAAAAGGCGATCAAAATTTATCTTAAAAGAAGAAAAACAAAAGAAAAAGAAAGAAGAAAAAGAGAAAAAGAGAAAAAGAGAAAAAGAAAAGGATAAAGAAAAATATATGTGAGGAGACGCTTAATAAAAAAAATTAGTTGCATTTGAATCAACTTATGGAAAGAGACAAATACAATTCTAAACTTATACTAGAGTATTATCATCTTTACTAATGAAGTTCTCATGAAGACCTTTTTCATATTCTTGTAAGCATCCTTAATATGAAAAACTACAATTATTCTTGAAATGAATATGAAACAAAAACTCTTAGACATAAGTACTTGATATTCTTAGAATTTTAGTTTTAACTTAAGTTATTAAAAATTTCAACATCATTCTAAACTACATCACTTATTTCTCTTCCACTCCTTAGTTGGATAGCTTTCACATGCTGATTATTCATCTCCTTAAGATAAATTTCAATGTTTTTAGGATGAGTTCCTTAAGGTCAATTGCTAAGTAAGTTAGCAATCAGTCCCAATTAGTTTTCTATGTTTCTAATTGTTGCACCATGAATTTATAGTTGATTCCCCATCTGCAATATAGCTTCATCCTAAGACAACTTCTTCTCCTTGAATTGTGATTAGAGATGAATCAAAGAGGATAAGAAGGTATATAGTTGGTATTACTCTGGTGGTTCCAATTTTTTAAAGGATATGCTTGATTATTTTGCCTTTGTTGATTTCCCCTACTAGTGTTGTTTTTCCAATTAAATTTAGGATGGCTCTTCCAACCTAGGTTATAAAAACTAGAATAAGTGTTGTTAGGTATGTTGTTAATCACATTTATGTTCTCAAATGATTAAGTATTAGCGTCAACCAATTGTCCAAACGAGTTTTCCTCGATTACTAGAACTTCATGAGGTTGGTTCTTTCCAAATTAGTCTACCTCCCTAGATATGGCTGTTACGTAAGAAGCTAGAATCAAAAGCATGTTTGCATCATGTACACTAGCTACCTTCTTAGAATTTACTCTCCTAGAAGGCCATTGGAAATTGTTAGTAGCCATCTCCTCAATTAGAGAATAGGCCTCATGATAACATCAGTAATAGATCTAAGAGATCCTACTAAACTATTGTAAAAAAGTCTGAATAATTAGCCAATCAGGTAGTGTATGATGTGGGTACTTTCTAAGAAGTTCCTTAAATCACTCCCAAGCCTCATAAATCAACTCACCTTCATAAATGAAGTAATTCAATTTCTACATCTAGACGTTTTTAATGGTGGGAAAAACTTAGCTAGGAATCTTTAAGATATGTCACCCCATGTTCTAATTGATCTAGGGGCTATTGAATTTAACTACATTTTGATCTTGTCCGTTAAGGAAAAAGGAAAAAATCTAAGCTTAACAACATCATTTAACATGTCATTAAAGTAAAATGTAACAAAAAGTTCTTTGAAACTTGCTAAGTGTAAGTTAGGATTTTCAAACGAGGATCCCAAAATTTGTTGTTCTACACCATTGGAAAATAATAAGCTTAAGTTCAAATATTTTAGCTTCTATGGTAGTGGTTTGATTACTTAAATAAATTTTATTAGTCATGTGATTAACATATTCCCTTAATATTCTATACATAATATGATGATCATTAAATGATTTCAGGGTATATAAATTGGTTTGATGATTTTTTTATCATTTCTTCTATAATTTCGTGAAGTTTTTTTTAAATTTTCTAATTCTCATAATAGATCTCTCAAGTTCTGAATCATATGGTTCTAGTCCTATAGGTCTTGACTATGCATTCACTGGGTAATGGCTTAACTAGTAGGTTTCACACAATCTGAACACCCCAAAAATATTTTTGGAATTCTTTTTAAAAAAGCATACAATTACAAAAAAAAAATTAACACTGCGGGTTTTCAAGTCTAAGTTTAAATGACTTAACTAAAATTATCCTTAGTTAAAAACACTATTATTTCCCTACAACGATGCTAAAAACTTAATACTTTATTTTTAGGTGCACTTCTACTCTGGGTCTCACATAAAAGTACATTTTGTATCAGTAGTATTAGATTCTTTTGATTCCAGAACATTGATCCCATAAGGAACAAGGGATTTTGACTTAAGAGAGGTTCTAGCCTATTAGCTTTTGTTTTTAGCTTGAAATGTAGATTAGGGTAAAGTTCTACAAACTACTCCTGAAATGTAACTATTTTAAATGCTAAATCTTAGAGAAATCCTACTTATTCTTTTTGAATTGGTGAATATTAAGTTATAAAATTACCCTCTCTTGTAATTAATTGAGTGGATAATAAGAAATGTGAAGTGTCAAATGTGAATATAGCTAGTGACAAATAGGAGCAACTTCTTTTTCGAGAGTGCATAGAGAAGTTTGGTTAAATTGGATTTAATTCTGTAAATCCTAACTTGAATCCATGATCTGACTCATAATCAAGCAACTATTTATTTTTCAAAAGGTGAATAAAAGCTTGACCTAATTTATTGTAGCAGCTAGTGCGCAATATATATTTGTTATATAATATAGAGTTTGATTAGTAGTTTACACACTAAGAGTACTACACAAGTATATGTATTGCTTAAAGTAATAAAGAATTTTCTTTTAAAACCCTTGTATCGATCCCACTGGGAAGGTTGAACTCTTTTTTATCCAAATTTCTTGTTATGAATTAGGCATTCTTGACTTAAACTCCAGAAAATTATCTATGAAATATGGTAGCAGGTTTGGGTGTAAAACAAAGTTACTAAATTCTTACTTATTCTATTTCAAAGCTTTACATATAATACTATATTTATAAACTAGTTTTATGAAGAAGAGTTCAAATTATGTGAAAGTTCTTTCCCCTTGCAAAGAGATCATAATCAATGTTGGAATCAAATGGTTGAAGGTTAAAATGTGATTTTGTGCCAAATAGGAGCATACCTACTCTTTACTCTCTTTCGACTGCATAAAGAACATTGTTTATTATAAAGTGAAGTTCCTAAATCTCAATTTATGCTAGATAGGTTCTAGAATCTCACCTCTAAATTACCCACTATTCTCTCTCTATCGGACTAACCGGTCATTAGGTTCAAAACTCTAGATCAAATTGGTTATGAATCTAGCCTGCCACCATAGAATCACCAATTTACGCCCATCAAAACTTATCTCCCTATCTATATGTACTAACCTATGGATTACCTTCTCACCCATGAGATTAATGTGAATCCTATTAGTTGAGGAACACATAGCCCTCCTGGGTCATTTTGGATTCACAACAAGTCTTAAAATTCTAATTGGCCAGATTGAACATTAAATGAAGTACGAATTAATGAATCATCACAAGTATGAAATAAGATAAATCTTAAAAATTTCTAATCTTACACATGATTACTTATTTTTTTCAAGAGAAAGATGAAGGAAACTACTTAGACTTCGTGGGGATAACACAACAAAACATGATTTATATTATAATCCAAGTTTACACAGTAGAACAAAACTCCAGCAAAAATACAAAGTAGTTATTTGAGACTTCTCCTAAAAAAAATCCTTTGAAGTTCCTTTGATGACTTTTATCGGTGTTATTTCGGGTTGGTTTGTGGGGTTGCCCGTAATAAGCTGTCGGTCGCTGGAATCGAAATCCCGTCACCCGCTTTGGAAGGACATTGAAGTATGAAATCAAACTGACCCCATATTTTTCATAGTTTAAAATGAAAGAGCACTGTACCTCAAATCATGTATCTATCCCGAAGGATAAACACAAGAATTGAGGATGAGGCTCAATCAAATAAACTAAGGAAAGTATGACTTCTGTTTTTTCTATGAAACCTTTGTATTTGCCGACAAGTTCCCCTATTTAATATGAAGGATTAAATAGGGTTTATATTAAGCTGGGTTCGGATATGCTTCCTATAAGGGAAAGCTCTTATAGTTAATTACATCCTAAATGAACAAAGTCTCTTAAGAATACTCTCAATAAAAATCATGAAATATTTTCTTCAAGGAATTTCAAAGGGTAGGACTCTTCAACAAAATCAGACATAGAGGTGTGCAAGGGGATTGGTTCAAATTTAGAACATTTTTTTATTGTAGAATCCAAAGGAAGAGGAACTAGGGGATGTCATGGATCCAGAGGAGAACCTCGGTGACTTCCCAAACTATCTTAATGTTTGGCTTCTGTTTTGAGGAGAAATATTTAGGTATTTCATCCTGCCAATTTTATTAGTTAGGGCTTACATTCGTGTGAAATGATCACACAAATAGCCTGGAAGATGTGAGGATTTAGGTCGTGACAAATGACAACCTCGGAATCCTAAGACGAATTAAGGCTTATATTATATAGCAGGGCTATACAAAGGCCTAAAGATAAGGTGAGGATTTACGTTGCATAAGCAAGCAACCTCGAAGTCCTATGTCTTTATTGTTTAAGTCTAAGGAAGGAAGATTGGTTTAGATGGGGAAGAAAGGTTTTGCTGTTGAAGATGGTTGTGCTGCCCACCAAGCTAGCTCCAAGCTCCTTGCCGCGACAAGTTTGAGTTATCAAGTGTGTCAAGTTATAATATTAAATCAGGTGGCCCTATGGTTGAAGTTCTTTAAATTTTATAGAGGGCATATTAAAGTTGATTAGAACGACACCAGTTAGGATCCTACGGTTCCCTCGTTCTGGTATCACTATTTTCTAATAGATTCACTTAGTCCAAATGAACTTACTAAACCCAGCTTAATGAGTTCCATAATTTCATTTAAATCATGGGAAGCCTCGTTAGCAACCGTAGGTTACCTCCTCCGAGGGATTCCCGATCATCCAATAGATACATCTTAATTTAGTTGAAGTTGTAGTTTTGTGTGATGTTTGTGATCAAATTTTGAGTTGTATTATATTTTGAATGTTGTGGCGGTGAATTTTATTATAGTTGATTTTAGTTTTGATTTTGGGATATGGTTATAGTTAACATGCAAGTTTATGTAGGTAAATGCAAGCATGAAACATGTAAGGAAAAGGCAGAAGAAAGACAGCACTATAAACTATGAAAGCGTACCTGACGAGTCTTCTCGTTCCACCACCTGAAAATTAAAATGCATGTTAAGGCAGTTTATGAAGAGCAGGAAAAGTAAAGTTTTGGTGGTTTTCCTAACCTTATGTCATATCTTGGTGAGTCCTTAAAAGTTTAATTAAGGATGATTTCATTGAGCGACGCATATTAAGTTTAATATGCCTCTGAGGTGTTCAACAAGTTAAGAGGGGGAAGCAGATCCGTGCCTCTCTCTCACCAACTAGTGAAAAGCCTCGAGTTCATTTAAACTCATTATGTCACTTAATAGTTCATCCTGTAAATACCCTTATTACTCACTGAACTATGATGTTTCAATTATCCCTAAGAATAGGGTAGTTACATTTATCATTTAATTTGAAAATTATGTGGGTGAAGACCCTTAAAGAGGCAAGTTAGTGTAATTTGAACACTTCGCCAAATTTTTAATCCTAGTTGGGCTTAGTGTGTTTCCAGGATGTTTGACTTAGTTATGTTTATTTCTCTAATCTTTGTTTAATCAATTTTTGATTTAGCCTAAGTCACCACTAAGCCCTTTAAGACCTTGGTGAGTGTCTTAATTAGAGGGTTAAGTTTTATGTGGTCATGATTCATGATTTGAATTTTATTTGAAAGTCAACATAGGGGTATTAAATTGATTAGTTATTGACTTTAAAAGTCACACCCCTAAGTCCAGGATCATTTAGTTTTAATAAACTTCCAAATTTTAATAATTTAAAAATTTATTTATCTTAATTGAGAAAGTGAGAGTGGTTTCTACCAATTAACCCTTTTGTGTTTCAAACATCAAATAAATTGATTAAGATCAGAGGTTACCCATTCCCCTCCTTGACTTAAGCTTAAATGTTAATTAAGGCAAGGTTTCCAAAATTACACATTTGCCCCTAAGGTTCTAATACTTCATAATTTATCAAATTCAATTCAAATGAGTTTTGAAATTTTTGTCCTACCTCATTCATGGGTCAATTAAGACATCAGAGGAGAAAATGTGATTTTTAAAAATTTAATTTAATTTATATAATTATTTTCATGCAATGATAGGAATTTTCAAATAAAATTCCTAACTTGACGAAGGT
>NEWO01000359.1:395329-443527 GCA_003013225.1 Phalaenopsis aphrodite | reverse complement strand
TTTTTTATTTTCAAATTTTTCTAATAGTTCTTTCTAACTTAGAATCTTAAGGTACTAAACCTACAGACCTTAAACTATGTATACACAAACACAATAAGGATTTAAAATAAGTAAACACACTAAAATAAAAAATATTAATAAAACTATAATAAGTTTTTCAGTTCAAATAAAGTATTCTAAATTATAAAGTAGTTTATTGTTACTCCCCGACAATGACGCCAAAAACTTGATGTGCTGCTTTTGTGGTGCATCGTAAAATTCTTTCAATACTACAATACATACAAGACAACACAAATAGTAAATTAGCAGTTCAGTCACAATAAAAATCAATTCATTATAAATAATTTAATATTTTTAAATCTTTATGCTGTCAAACCGTAATAATAATGCAAGTATACAGATCGCTCAAGTAATAAAAGGCTTTAATGGAGTCCTAAGTATCGATCCTACAGAAAAGTACAAATTCAAAGTAAAAGCGTAAAACACAATATTTGAACTATAAAACTTAGGTATGCAAAAAAAAATCCAAAGTAAATTTACTGTATGCTAACTGAAATATAGTTAAAAGAACTAGGTTAACTTAACTATTTGCTAAACTTCAAAAATAAACTTATTAAGACTAACCTAAGTTTTGTAACGAAGAGTTCAAATTTAAGAAAACATCCTTCCCTATTATAATGAGTTTATGGATTGTAAAGTAATTAAAATCATTTAATATACATATAAAATTTTATTATGCCAAATAGGAGCAATCTTATTATTTACCCTCTGATTGTGCATAAAGAACATTGACTAATTCAGTGTTTGGTACCCAAATCCGTGGTTAGGTTGAGAGGATACTGGCTGCCACTCAAGAGCTCTCACTTCTCCCTCCTTTGAGGGCTAACAATCTTTCTTTAGTTTCCAAGCAACTGGACTAAATTAAGGATTTTAGTTTGTCACCCTAAAATCTCTAATTCTATGCCCATCAAAGTATATTTCTTTTTTTGTTTGCACTAAACCCCATGGACCACATTCTCGCCCATGAAATTTAATGTGACTCTTACATTGTTTTAGAAAGCATAGCCCTTTCAAATCTTATTTTTCACAATAAATTTTAATATTTCAGTTGGTCAGATCAAAAAGTAAATGAAGACCAGAGTTTGAATCTTCACAATTTATTAACATTTAATACCTTCCATAAGTAAATTAACTCTTCAAAAAACCATATTTCATTGTAAGGAGAAGGATAAAGAAGACTACTAAGAATTCATGCAAAGAATATGAAAAAACATAGATTATATATATAAAAAAAAATTTACAAAACTAATAAAAGAAAGAAAACAACTTATCTCTCACCTTCCCTCTCCACTTACAGTGCCACAAGAAAATCCTCTCTCCTTCCACAACTCTCTCTCACACCACTCTTAGACTTCTCTTCTCAAAAAGTCATGCCTCCTACGCTTTCTTTTAACTCTTTAGACTCTCTTCTTTTAATTAGGGCCAGCTTTTCTTTAAAAAAGAATTCAAAATTTCCTATTTTTCTTTAAAAGCACACCTCTTCACACCAAGAGATAAGTCCCTTCATCCAAGAGTCATATCTCTTCTTTCAAAGCCTTTCCAAAGTTTCTAGATGCATTGAATCACTTCATGGGGTGTTTAAATTGATTGAAGCCTTCTAGAACTGCTAAAAAATTGTCAATAACTGCCTTACTCCGTCTTAATTCATCTTCGGTGCCTTTGGCTCCAGTGTATTGAAGTTTCTCACTGTTCTTGCACCTCTGGTGCAAATTCTAGCACTTCTAGCACCACTTTTATATAAAATGGCGCCTCTAGCATCAGTTTTTGGTGCCTCTAGTGCTAGCTCTCTATATAATGGCGCATCGGGAGCCAAGATGCTGAAAAGCTCCATTTTGACTCCAAATTTCCTCCCTTTTACTCTCTTTTGCTCCAAATTCCTAAAATCAAGTTACATGAAATAAAAGATAAAAATACGCTTCTTTAAAGTGTAATGTCACCAAAGTTAAGCATAAAATGTATATATAAAACTGCACATTTTTTTGGTGTATCAAACCCAGTATTGATCCCATACAGAAGGTGAAACTCTTTTTATCCAAAACGTCTTTTAAGACATAGGAAAACTTTTCTTAAATTTCAGACAATTATCTAGGAAATATGGTAGCAAGTTTAGGTGTAAAACAAAGTTACTAAGTTCCTGCTAATTCTATTTCAAAGCTTTAAAGAAAATGCAGTATTCTTAGACTAGTTTTTTATGAACAAGATTTCAAGCTATGTGAAAGTTATTTCCCCTTGCAAAGAAAACATAATCAGTGTAGGAATCAAATATTTAAAGGTTAAAATGTAGTATTGTGTGAAATAATAGCATACATATTCTTTACCCTCTTTTGAGTGCAAAAAGAACATTGGCTAATCTATAGTTAGGTTCCTAAATATTAGGTTATGCTGGATAGGGTCTAGTCTCTCACCTATAGATTACCCATTGTGCCCTCTCTATAGAGCTTACTAGTCCTTAAGTTTCAAACTCTAGATGAAATTGGTTATGATTCTAAATTATTATTCTATAATTACCAATTTACACACACCATAACTTATCTTCTTATACATTTGCACTAAGTCATGGATTACCTTCTCACCCATGAGATTAATGTGATTCTTACTAGTTGAGGAACACATAGCCCTGTTGGGTCATTATGGATTCACAATAAATTTTAACATTCCAATTGGTCAGATTGAATATGTAAATGAAGTATAAAGTAATGAATCATCATAAGTATGGAATAAGAGAAATCTTAAACAATTTTAATCCTACACATGATTACTTCTTTTTGTAAGGAGAAAGATAAAGAAAATTACTCAAACTTGATAGGGATAACACAATAAAATAACATTCATAATAAAATCCAAGTTCATATAGTAAAAACTAATTCAAACAAAAATTCAAAGTACTTATCTGAGACTTCTCCTCAAGCAAATCCTTTGAAGATCCTTTGATGACTTCCTACTCTCCATGGACACACAAAAATACTCTCACTCACAACTCAGACAACACGCACACACACACACACAAGAGAGCCTCACGCCCTCTTCTAAAATTCTTCACCACCAACCAAGCCCTCCAAAGCACCCCTTTTGACCAGCAAGACTTTTTCTTCAACTAAAGATCTTAAAATCATCAAGAGTCACTTCAAGCAGCAGTTCAAAATTTGTCTAAATTCATTGCACAAGAAGTCCAAACCGTTGGTGGAGTCTAGGCGCCCAACCATCTATCTTGACTACATAGCGCCTAGGCGCCTTGTAACTTTTTACTCCTTTGCTCCATTTGACCGTATTTTGCTCCATTTTTGCTCTTTTTGCTCTTAAATTCTATCTCCAGCCGCTGAAATAAAAAACACACAAAATATCTTCCATTAAAGAGCAATATCCTTAACAATGAGGATAAAATGTGTATATATAAAAATAACACATTTTATGGCGTGTCAAACCATAAAGAACTATTTTTCTAGCATTTGCATCTATGTACAAAGTACTTGAACCATACTCTATACTTCAACGTAGTTATCCTAAATGATTCCATCATAGCTCTCCGAAGTCATTATGAATCACAACACATTTTAATGATTCACTTAACTAGGATGAAAAGTAAATGAAACTCAAAAGGTTACTCATCACATTAATTATTTAAAAAATTATTGTAAAAACACTTTGCACTTGTACAGATCCTACTTAAATATAAAAAAGATAGGTAAGGAGATTTACTCAGAAAGCATGAAGAACATGCCACAACGCTTCATTGAAATTAAGAGAATCCACTAAGTATTTGTACACAAAGAAATACAATTAATAGAAACAAAAACACTTATTATGTCCTTTACAAAGCTACAAAAATGCTCCACCAAAGACATCTGAAGTCCTTGCTGCTCTCTTGAATACTCTCCTCACAATAAAACTCAAGTCCTCTAAAATTCCTTCACATAAACTTTCTTGCTCAATCCTACAACTAACCTATAGTAAGCCTCCAACTTCTCTGCTCTAAGAACTCACCTTTAGACTTTCAAACACAACATAATAAAACCCTCCAGATATATGAGAAAATTGTCAAATCGTGTGCCTGAACTACTCAAAATTGCTCAGGAAGTTGCTGAAGCTAGGGGCTGGTCCCTATACGCCAAGTCTTGTATGGGTGTCTAGGTGCCCAAGAGTCTAACACTTTGATGCCAGTAAGGTGGCACCTTGTTGCCCAATGGTTGGCACCTAGGCGACAGTCTCTCGGGTTGCCAGAGTAAGGATTGGTGCATAGGCGACCAAGAGTTTGACGCCTTGACGCAATTCTCTTGTGAGCTCCTTCGATCTGTCTCCACCACTTTGCTCCATGTCTCTTCAACTTTGTTCCACTTCTAATACCTATTATACCTGCCAAAGTAATCTAAAAATACATTTCTTTAGAGTTTAATTTCAGCCAAAAAAATAAGTAAAAATGTAAATTAATTTATCCATTCTTTTTTACTTTTCAAAGCCAATTTTAAAATCCATTAGGACCATAGCATGAGCTAATTTTGAACAAATTTTAAAAATTATAAGGGAGCCACCTTGAATACATTCATTCCAATCCAATTTGAGTACTCAATAAACCAACCCCTTATTGATTTGATTGAGAAAAGATTAGTCTCTCCAAATTATATGTTTACAAGCTTAATATAAGCACCATGTGAGCCTACATAAACTACTCTAGAAGTTCACCATTTTGAACCAATCCTTACCTTTAAACTCCTCTTCACATAGCACTCTCTCATTGGCTCTCTACAAAACTTCATTAACTGAGTTCCAACAGTAAAGAGAAGTGAGCACATGTGCTAACCCATGGACATGGTAGCTTTCCATGAACCAAAATTTTCCATGGCACCCCCTCATTGGAAGTTCTACCCACTTGGATCACCTTCACTGGTTACTCCCAATTAACTCAACTCTACCACAAAAATCCATGGCAAATGTAAACAAGTTAATGGAAGCAACACCCCTACATCTTACCATCATCTATAAATGCTTCCATTTTTTATGAAGGAAAAGAAACTCCTCTTTTCCATCGTAATACTTCACCAAATTGTTTTCTGAATTTCTCTTAGCTCTCCATGATCATTTCATTACCATTCCCATAGCATTTTCATTGCTTAAACAAACCAATTCCGCCATTAAAAAAAGCTTAACCAAAAATGAGGATTTCTTAATTCCTACTATTTTTTGCCCAATTTTAAAATCCAATTGATTCTAAACCTTCCTGAACGTAAAGAAAGCAATTTCAATCATTTCTCCCGTAAACTGAACTTATCCAAGTGGACTTCAACCGGAGGGTGGGAGGTATTAATTAAAATTTTGCAAGAACGGTTTGGAGCTTGAAATTATTATTGCGAGAAGATTAATTGGTCTCTTGAAAGCTACACAAAGGATTTGATCAAGAAAATCCTTCTCAAATCAAGGTAATTTAATTTTAAATTATTTATTTGTTCGGTTTTCAAAGATTTTTTGGATGATATAGCTCATAGTTGCTAACAAAATTCTTTCAGTCTGAGCAGGTTCAACTATCTCTTTAGGCTAAGTAAATCAAAAAAGAATAGTAGTCGTGGGATGACAGAACCAGGAGATCTTAACAAGTATTACATACAATAAAATAAAATTAGTTTTCATTAATCATTTTTGTCACGATAAACACTAACTTAAATATGTTACATAAGATTACAATAAGTAAATAATAAGAACCTCAGATAGGCCTTGCATGGTATGGTTTTTTTCTTTTATTGAGTCATTTTATTTATAGAGTTATGTAGTGTTATGCTTAATCTACTATCGTCCTTTGAGACATTCAAATGAAAAAGAAACATGAAGTGAAGGATGAACCTCAACTAAACCCTCAAAATTATCTTAGATGGTGTTGGTTAATATAGGTCCTAACTTCTTAGGATTCTGGGTTTGTTTGTCTGGTACGACGTAAATCCTCACATTTTCTTAAGCTTTTGCATGATTTTATGTCATGCAATTTTAGTCCTAACCTTTTAGGATTCTGAGATTGTTCATCTGGTATGACATAATTCCTCACGCCTTCTTAGGCTTTTACATTGTCGTATGCCGTTCAGATAAGTACTAAATTTCAAAATAAATTATAGAATTGAAACATTGAAAAATGTTTCTTTCAAAAATGTAAAGCCAAACAATATGCTAGTTTTAAATGTCACTGAGGATTCTTTGGTATATTTAACGTATCCTACTTTCATTCATTTGGGTTCCAAAAATAATTGTTCAATATTGAGCATTTTCTAGTTGATTTTCCTACAATCATTCATGAAAACTAAACGTTGAATTATTCAAGACATAACACCAATCTTAATTGACAGTTTTATTAAGTGATTTTTGTCACTTAAGATGTAATTAACAATAGGGGCTTGTTCCAATAGGAAATTAGCAACAAGATAATTTAAACCCTATCCACTCTTCGGATTAGAAAGGGGAATGATATGTCAGTATCTTCATAGACCAAGCAAATATCCTAATTTTCTTAATTTGAATAATCAAACTCATTATTAAGTTATAATCTCATTTTTCGAGAAAACATATTACTTGTAATGTTATGTTTCATAATTTAAACAATCAAATATTCGAGATCTGTTCGGTTTTACTTTCAAAATCAAAATGTTTTAAAAATTAAACTCTTTTTTAAAACCTCTTTAAGAAAAATAAAATAAAATAAAACCATCATGTTTCATTTAAGCATTTTCAACACAGTATAATTTTGCATAGATTTCTCGCCCTAGCTTGATGATAATGTGCTTTCCATTAAAAGCACCAACGTGCCATTCACCAATAAATTTTAGATTTTCAAAAATGTTTCTAATAAGATACATCTTTGGATGACCATAATTGAACTTTCCCACAATAACAAAATTTAAAGGCTCAACCAATTTCAAAGTTTTAATTTCAGTAAAAAGGCAAGCTTAAGCTTTCTCTAATTAGCCATCATCAACACCTACCTCGCACACCTCATGGAATTGCTAAGGAGAAATCTAGGAAGGAGTATCAATGCCTTTTTATCCCTTTAACAACCTAGATAAGTTATGCATAGCTACTTTAGAGCAATAACATACCTTGCCCAAAGCAATACCAATGGAACAGTAACCAACTAAATGGAACAGTAACTCCACCGACTAACACAATAATAATACCAAACCAACCAAAAAAAAAAAAAAAACTGATATCTAAGAGAAAAGGACCTAAATAATAGAGAAAAAACACAAAACCAAGTGAAACAAGGATTGCTTGGTTTGAAGAATTAAACCCGAGCTATGGAGGGAAGGCAGCAGCAAAAACCATCACAAGGGAAAAGCACTACTTGATTCAAAAATTTATTTTCTTCCATATGATTTGTTGGACTAATAGATTTTCCTTTTGGAATGTTGATGAAGTCGCAGAGAGAAAAGGGAGGGGATTGTAAAAGGTTTGCTATTTGGGAGGGAGGGAAAATGAAGGTTCGAACATTACATGAAAAACTTTACATTGTTTTAAATCACAGGAGTTGGTATTATTCATATGTTTGAAATAAAAAATGATCATATTTGTGATTATATATTGTCACCTTGTGCTTTTATATTTTACGAATTTTTTTTAAAAATTATTATTTTATCCTTAAAACTCTTTGGAGTGACATCCTTTTTTAATGTATTTTATTCGAATTTAAAATAAATTATAATACAAATCTTATCAAAATTTGACATTTTTTTCTAAATAAATATATTATATAGCTGTTTTATTTTAGTTCTTAATTTAAAAAATTTGTTAATAAAGCATATAATTTAAGCTTCAAATGCCACTTTTCAAAACTTTAAATCGACCATAACAAAAAAATTTATCTGGTCTTCTTCAATTAAAAACTCAAGCTTTTTTTAAGCAACTAAATGAACGTTTTTAGTCAATTGTTTGTTTGCCTAAGTTTGTGAAAACAGTTACTACTTCGCCTGATAAAATAATTGGTAATCCTCTGAACAACCCTTCCTTTTAATTAAAAAAGCATTAGAATAAATATTTTACTTGCACAAATTTAAAAATAGTTGGCGAAACGAGTATAAACACAAAGTAGAATGACCTCTACTACTTAATATTTGTTGCGTGTGTTTGGTGTGATGAACAATTCACCTGAAACTACCGAGCAAATGAGGCGTGCTAGTGTGGAATTTAAATTGCTTATTCAATAGTGGCTTCTTTTTTTTTTTTTTTTCTTAGACAGGAGCTGCTAACACATGGCGTAAATTTGGAAACTGATAGTTCGAAAGTATTAAATTGCATACCTACCAGCTACCGGAGACTTATTCATGGTAACATGCAAATTGATAATTTGTTGTGCAACATCTATTCGCTTTTAGCTTTTTTTTATTATTAACAACATTCCTTAATCTTTGTTAAAAATATTTTTTAAAAATTACAATGTGTTTCGAATAATGATGATTTGTGCGCTCTGGAAAGTTTAGTTGCAAATATTAAGAAATATATTATTAAGTTTTTCAACTTAAATTATATTCTTCCAAGCTCATCATTCAAAATATAAAATAAAAATTAGTTGATTATGTCCAATCATGTTCTTATGGTGATTAGAATTAATATGAATTTTCTCCTCAAAAATTACTTTGAAAGTATTCTTCAAATGATTGTCTTTTTTTGCACCCAAAAAAAAGAGGTAATTACATCAAAGATATATTTTTATCTTCAAAAAATAGGTGGACTCAATAATGTATAATCTAAATTTGCTCACGGCATCAATTAGAAAATTAAAATTTCAGGGGTTAGCAGGCCGTCATCAGTTTGCTTATATGAAAAGGCTTCTCCACTTGTTTTAGCATTGGCGTGAAACAAAGTTTTAATGGAAAATTATACCACCGGAACAGTACTCCGTTCCTCGATTTTTCAGATTAAAGTAAGTAATTTTTTCTTTCTTAATGAATTCCAATTTGTCCGGGGAGGCATGCCCGAAGGATCAGAAGAGAAAAAAAAAAGAGAAACAAAAGTGCGAAAATATAATAAAATAACAGGCAAAGACATATCTTGTAAGGGTGAACTTGGATGTTCCCGGGCTCTTTGACCCTTTTTATATATAAAAATAAATGTTACATTGAGAAAAAGAGAGTCCCCCCTCCATAAGATAAATTAAGAGAGAAGCTGGGGGCTTCTTATGTACAGGAGAAAGAGGGACAAATTCTAATATTACATATTTGCCCCTAATTTAATGGGGAGTTACAGGTTGTTCTAGAATTTTTATTAAAACTTTACTTTAATAAGGGGGTTGCAGGTATTTATGTTGCAGGTATTTATGGTCATTTTATTAATGCTCCGCTTTAATAATGGAGTTACAAGTATGTATGATGTTTTTTTTATAGTTATAATGAATTTTTGACAACTTTTCATCATCTTTTTTTAATCTGGATCATTAGATTTTCTCAAGACTTGTGCAGACTATTTTTTGGTATACATTTTAAGTTCCTCAAATTCCTGGCTCAACGATAGCGACAACTACACTAAGACGACAAAATTTTTAAAGCAAACAAAAATAGATTACTCGAATTACTGATGATACTCCTTTCTTATATGTTTTTTATACTCCATTCTGGTATCTTTTGTGCTATCTCGCTAGCTTTGAAGCATTTTTCTCTGAATTGACTTTTTGGCCATTTATTATGTTAAGTTGTTTGCTTGTGTTGATTTGATTGTCGGTGTTGATTGATGACTCGACTCCTAAAAATTTGTCGGTCTTGATATCATTCAGTTCGATTCTTAGATTTCACCCATCCCATTTATTATGTTTGACCATCGGTTGCATGCTCATTCTGGAGTTTTTGTGTTGCTCGCACTCCTAGGGGCTCATTTTATTTTTTTCCCTCATAGTGGAGTCTTTTATTTGCTTGCCTTGGATGGATTGTTTTTCCTCGCATTGAAAGTGAGTTATTTTTTTGTTGCTCGCCATGGAAGGGATTTTTTTATTCTTACTCTCCCGGAAGGAGTTTTTTGTTTGCTCGTCTTAGAGAGGGCTTCGTTTATTCACACAAAAGAGGATTATTTTTTTTGCTCCGCCCGAAGTAGTGTTTTTTTTTTCTTGCCTCAGAGGGGATTTTTTCCTTACTAATATCAGAGGGGATTAATTTTTTTTTTGTTTGCCCCAAAATGAAATCTTTTGTTTGCTTGCCCCAAAAGGGAGTCTTTTGTTTGCTCACTCCGCAAGGGAATTTTTTTGTTTGTTGGCCCTTACGGGGAATCTTCTTTATTCTTTGTAATCGCCTAGGAGGGAAGTACTTTGTTTGTTCGCCCCAGTGGTGAGTCCTTAGTTGTTAACGTCTTGTTCTCTCACTTGTAACCGAGTTCCCTGAGTGTCAAGTGAGCTTGGGCAACATTAGAGAAATTTGTGTCATAACATAAGATATTTTATGAAGTAACACTCCCTTTATTTGCTAGATGAGGTGTCAGCCGTTCAAAATGGCCTGGTGGTGCGCAAGTACAATTGGTCGGCTTATTTTGGTCATTGGGAGCCATCCATCTATTTTGCAATGTTCACCTCCTAGCTAAAGCCTCAAAAAGACAATGAAAATGGCGTAGCTCAGGATCTATTATTGCATGAACTCCTTGATGTACTTCCTGTTAAGAGTGTCTTTGAGATGTATTTTTTCTTGTTGGTGTCACTTCCCTTCTTTTGGTGGCATTCTACGCACTCAACTCACATTTCAGGATATTGAATCCAACTTTGTTCTGTGAGGCATGTCCAAATATTGGGTGTGGTAGGGACCTTAAGGGAGGAATAGAGAGAGACAGAGAAGACAAAAGAAATAAAAATAACACTAAAAAACTTACCCTGTAGGGGTGAACTGGGATGGTCCCCGGATCTTTTAGCCCGTTTATATCAAAAAATAACATTTACATTAAGAAAGGGATGGAGTTCCCACTACTTGAAGGAAGTCAAGAGAGAAGAACACCCCTTTGTACTTGCTATAAATTCCGTAGTTATAAAAAAAAATGACTAAATCTAAAATTATATGATTATCCTGCTTTAATTGAGTTAGAGGTTGTTATGGTATTTTTATTAATCCTCTACTTTCATAGACGAGTTCCAGGTCTTTATGTTTTTTTATTAATATTTTTCTTTAATAAGAGAGTCACAAGTCTTTATGATGCCACTTTGTAGTTATAACCGATTTTTAGCACATTATTCATTATCTATTTTTTTTATTTGAACCGTTAGGTTGTCTCGAAATTTGTACAGACCTTCTTCAGGTTTAGACTTTAGTTTAAATTAAATATAATTTGTAAAACTTACGAGGAGGAAAAAAATTATCTAAAGTTTAAAAGGGTTTATATATCATATTTTTCTTACGTATAAAAATACAATTTGGAAAATTTAGATAGAAACATGATGACATTTAGATTGCAAATCCTTTCTCTTCATTGCATGTTTTATCGTAATCACTGTCAACCTATTTATACTCCATGAAAACCAATTCTCACATAAAATTTATATTTGACTTTGATCGAGTTAACATAAGCGTGCCAAATTTAATTTAGGGCCCGGACTATGCAACACTACAAAATGTCAATCAATTCAAGATTACATAACCGAGTGCAAGGAGAGTAAATCATCTAGACAACAAGTGGATTTATTTTCCCAGCTATCCAAACTTTTACATATTCTTCATCTCATCAATGACGTCTGATATTTTCCGCGTTAGCATCCGCCAGAAAACACACGTAAAGCCCTAATGAGAACCCTCTTTGGCTTCGGAAGCTTCTATCTATTCCCCACTGCTGCCCTACATGGCATAACATCATCATCATTAACACAATTGTGGTGTTACAGCATTGTACGTTTTCTCGTTTTACAAAACTGTTGCCCCAGGACCATTCTTCACCCAACATAATAACCATGCATCATATGATCTCTACATTGATTTCATGAAGAAATTTCAGACAGTCATGTTGTCATTTGATATGTTACAAAATCACTTCCTTGTGGTGTTACATCCCTTGCAGCGTCCCTAGCCAATCTTTCATGGTTTTCGCATCATTATAAATAGCAAAATCAGCTCATGATAGCATCTTAGCTATAAAAGCCTGCCTTTTTGCCTCCATGATTTGTTGTTCTTACATTAAAATGAAATTTATATCCCTTCCGTTTCGGCTTAGTTGGACCAAATCGGGATTACAAAAATTATTAGAATTCTTGCTCTACATTAACGATTTGATAGAGTGAAAGTCCAAGAGGCACAGTTCTAACATATTTGTGTTTGATATATATATTATTTTGTTACTTTCCCATGGATAATGTCCATATCTTTTAAGGGAGGATGAATATCATGCATTTAGATTCGTAAATTTAATCGCTTATTAAAAAAATTTTCAATTTATCATTCAGAGAGTAGAATTAGATTAGAAGAACCCAATACAATCATCAAAGGTTTTAATGATGACTGTGCTACATCATTGTGAACTAGATTACGTTTGAAAAGGAACCTAAGCTTTCCAAAGCATAATTGTTATGGTTTCATTGCATTTTACAATGATGAAGAAGCACAAAAAAATATGAAATGCAAACATACAAAGAGAAAATCAATAAATATCGAATTGAGATATGTCCTATGAATCACCCCCAAAATATAGGCTCCGTTCGAGGCCGCTTTTTTTGAGCGTCGCGGCCCCAAACAACGAAGTTTTCATTTTTTTTTTTCGTTTGCTTTCCTTCAGCGACAGCGGCGGATTTCCGCTAAATAGGATAAACGTGGGCCGCGGGATCGACCCCGCGGCCCGGCTTTCTCGAACATTAATACCTCGTTTGCACCACTTGAAAGCCCTGCTCGCCCTAACCTTGTTCGGGAAACTGCCGCTACTTGTTTGTCGCGAAGCCCCTTTCGTCACGAAGCCCCTATCACGAAGACTCACCTTGCTCCTCCCACATTAGGCCGCTGCTCATCTTTCACTGTCGCTGAAGTCCTGATCGAAATTAGTGAGTGATTTGCAATGTTCATAAAACTCACTTGTTCCTTGTGAGCTCAATTTCTTTGTTTTGTTTGGGCTGTGGGGAGTTTCATCTTTATGAACCCTCACATTAATTTTTAATCTTTCATTATTATTTTAATTGAACGGAATATTTTAACTCATCTGCACATAATTTAACATTATAATATTATCATTAAATGTAAAAATTCAACACTAAAATGGACTTCTCATGTTAAGCAAAGAAAAAAATATAGCCCAGACTTCATGATAATGCATGTTTTTGGATGGAGAGAATCTCTCTAGTAATAGCTTTGTGACAATTTCAATTATAAAGATTTGTCTTTTGAAGAAGAGCTCTGCTGCCGTTTGAAGGGCTGAGGATGCCCTTTATTCGGTATATAGGCAACACCAGCTTTAATTACCAAAGGGAAACTCTTTCTTGAACAACGATGGCAAGTATGCTCATAGGAATTGAGTGGTATTTATGTAATTAATTATTTGAAGATTGCAGGTGAAAATTCTAAAATATAACTTGTAGAAATTATAAATTGGAATCATTTTTATATCAATATTTGAAATTTATGAGTATATCAAAATTATAATTTATAAATTGATTCATTGTTTGTTGATGATGTTGACACAAATATTTATATTTAACTTATGCATGTGAATTATGTTTATATTTTATATTAACTCGGACAATTATATTAACTCTTGCGTTTCCTTAATTTGGTTTTGTTCTGTATTAGTAACTTTGCGTTGCATACATTGAAGCTTAGAAGAGGTGGCATGAGTGTAAAACTTGAGTTTTAAATGTTAGATATGTAAAAATTGATGTTTTCACTTGCTTCATTGTGATATGTTATCTTCCTGTTTTCATCCTTTTTTAGATATATTCCAGCTTAAACAGACAACCAGCTTCCCACAGCTTCATTATACAGGGGCAGAATGGTCATACTTCCAGAAACAACTGCCCCACGGTTGTTCTCAGACAGCTGCAACAAATAGACAGTTAGCTTCCTAGCAATAGCTTCGTTGCAGCAGCTTCCTAGGGAAGCGTAGCTGTAGCTGAAAAGTTGAGAAGTTGTAGCTACGCCAAACCGTTCCATAGTGTAGGAAAAACAAGATGCTGAGGAAGGTGGAGCTCGGTTAACTACGATTTTGGAAAGTAATTAAAATTGTTAGTTATGTTGTAATTACCTTCCTAATTATGCTTCCCGCTTTTTCTTCTGATTTTTGTGGCCTCCGTCTCTTGAAAAATTTTTCCTTCGGGCTTCGGCTTTTGGGTTTGGTTGGGGGTTCCATGAAATCACGTCACACGTAGAGAAGAAAAACTAGTTTGGTAACACAGAGGAATATTTCTCCCATGTTATTCAGGTGTTATTGTATGTTATTCAAGTGTTATTGATGTGTTATTGTGTTATTATAACACCAGGAATATTCCTAGAACACAATAAAACATGAATAACATATAATAACACCTGAATAACACAGGGGGGAGAATATTCCCCTATGTTATTATGTTATGTGATTTCAGTGGACTCGGCACATAACTCTACGTACGGACTCCTGATGTAATATTTTTTCCCGTCTCTTAGCCAATTAAGCAGCTTTTTTAAGGTGAATTAATGAATTAATCAATTCCTTTATTTTACGTGAAGGAGCGTCCCGTAATGAATTAAATTTTGCAGAAGAAGTGAAATTGGATTATTAAATTGATGTGACTGGAATTAAATAAAATCAAGTCATGACAAGCTTCATCTTGCGCTTCGCATGCATTCATCTCGACTTGAAGTTTTTTCGTACTTCCCTCCTGTGTGAGGCTGCTCTCGGGTAGAGAGAGAGAGAGAGAGAGAAGGAGAGGAGGAATAGAGAGGTGGAGAGAAAGAGAGATTCTTTTAATCGTCGAGGTGATCGACGGGTGTAATTCCTCAAGCTAATAAAATTCTCTGCAGCTCAGTGGAAGTAGGCAATTTGTCGAAACACGTATATCTTTGTGTTATGCTGTTTTCTTTTTTGCAAATTTCTCGTTCCAATTTTTGCTTCATTGCCTTTGTTTTTCACAACAATTGGTATTAGAGCTTTGGTTCCGATTTGAGGAAATTGATGGTTGGAGATTAAGTGATGGAAATATGGATCAAGAAGTTTAATGACACATATTTTGGTTATTGGGGTATGCAAACAAAGGATTACATCTATGTGAAGAAACTTCATCTTCCGTTACTAGGAAAGCTATCAGAGAAAATCAATGTGGTTGATTGGAATCTGTTGGATCGACAGGTTTTAAGGGTTGTTTGATTAACCCTGTCAAGATTCATTGCCTACAATGTCATCAAAGGAAATACTACTGCAGATCTAATGACAGCTTTATCAGTTATGTATGAGAAGCCATCAGCGAGTAACAATGTGCACTTGATGAAAAAGTTATTTAACTTGAAGATGGTCGAATGTGTGTATGTTGCTCAACATCTGAATGATTTCAATACCATCACAAATTAATTGTCTTCTGTCAAAATTGGTTTTGACAATCAGATACATTTGGTGATATTGTTGGCTTCATTATCAAATAGTTGGAAAATCATGAGAATGGTAGTCAACAATTCTATAGGTAAATTGTTGACCTCACTTTTCGTTGAGGTATAGTTTTTCCTCTTTAGTAGCCTAAGATCTAGCCATAGGAATTTTCTGTTGACTAATTCTAGAGGACTACAAAAGGAACCCTCACCATTAGAATTTATGAACTCATCTTTGCTTAACTTGAAGTGTCGCATATTGGTCCTAATCTCTAGCACTTAGTAGGTGGGGTCAACATGGGGGAGCTCAAGGAGAGTCCCCATAAGATTACTTGGCTTTAAGGTTAACCCTCTGATTGTGTGGTCTTGGTTGTTCTCACACACACACACTTTCACATTACACTTCCACTCACTATCTTATGCTTAACTTTGATCTCTTAACCCTTTAGGAGACTCATGTTGATGTTCTATAAACCCACAAGCTCTAGGCTACGGTTTAGCTAAGACCAATACATGGAGGACCCAAAGTAGAAAATTTTATTGGTCTATGGCTCAAGTAGGGTGGTTGGCACATCAATTTTACCAAAATTTTCAACTTAGCCTTTTGCCCCCAAATCTATTTAAAATTACCAAATTACCCTTGAAATCCCAAAATTTGCCAAAATTCTCAAAATTACCCAAAATATCCAAATTTGTTCAAAAATCATTTTAAAACATTTTAAACTACCCAAATTTCCCAAAACAATCCAAAAATTTCAAAATTACCAAAATACCTCTCATTTGACCAAAATTACAAAAATACACTTGGTGACCCAAATTATCCCAAAACCTTCAAAATCACTACAAATGTCTCCAAAATCAATTTGAATGCCTCCATTGAGATCAATTTAACCAATTTGACCTTTTTTGACTAAAAGCCACAAATTTCTTATAATGACTGAATTACCCCAATTCACCCTCAATATCCTCCAATTTGATTTCAATATTCCTCAATTTCAATTTCAAACTCAAATTCATCTTATCCAAGCTTGATTGAAACTAAATTTAAACCGAAATGATCCACATTTGAATCCAATTTCAACCAAAGTAAAAAAAGCCCTAATTTGACTCAAAACCAAAATCTCACTGAATTGAACCCCCCAAATCTATCCAATTACCCTAATTCTAGATCATAAAATTTTCACAACATTTAGCCATACCAAATTGAACCTTCATATTGCCTTAGTAAAGCCTCAATTTCATTCAAAATGAACTTGGACCAAAATCCCCAATTTTGCCCTAAATTGGTCATATCCCCAAATTTCACCAAACAGAACTCCATAACCCCTAAATTTCCACACAATTGATATCCAAAACTCTTCATAAAAATTATTAGGACCAATTTGAACCTTTAATTGGGCTCTGGAAAAACCCTAGCACAACTCAAACCCAAATCTAACCCAACACTCCCAAAATTGACCATGAGTCAAAATCCTTCAAATTGAATCTTTAGATCTAACCAAAATCACTCCAAATCTTTTATAAACTCTTTGCAACAATCATCTACATCATTTTGATTAATCAATTGAGTTCAATGTCATGATTAACCTAACCTAAACCCTTCTTCAAGGCAAATTGCCCAAAATTGAACCCATGTACCAAAGTTGACAAAATCCAGCAAAATTGTTCAAATCAAAGCCACTACAACCATCATTTGGACTCTAGTGACAATGCTAGACCCACCTAGCCCACCCTACATAAGTTATGGACAAATGGTCCAATGGTTTAGGGGATTTCACCCCATTTTTTACCTAAACTTAAATATCTTGAACATCATCACTTACAATTAGCAGTTAAACATCATTTGCCACCCCCTAGCCTCCCTGAGCCCAGAAATGACTAACCCCGGCCAGGCACCACCTCATCTGCTGAGAAACAACCAGCTCAAGAGAGCCCCAAGTGGCAAAAAATCCATAATTAAGCTTAATTGAGTTGGATAAGTCCTATTGGCCATTATAGCTTTTCATTCCTCCACCTCAACAAGCCTTTGCACCCATTGTCAAGCCCTGAGCTCCACTAGGCAGCCATGGCTATACATTGACCCCTTCATGACCAAAGGAGAGTGTGCTTAAATCCTTAGGGAAAATCAGCCAAAATCTCACCAGAGCTTCTCCAAACCTTCCTAAGTGCAATCTCTCTCCTCTTAGCCACCCATAAACACCACTCAAAGCTATTTTCATCACTGAAATTTGCCTTAAATTAAGGACAGATTTCTCCACTCCAACATAGTGCACCAAAGTTCAATTAACCTTGCACACACCATCCCTAGAGTGAGAGGAGTTGATCGCCCACAAAAGCCCCTTCAAAGAGATCCGCTAACCGAGCTCTTGACCAAAACTTGAAAACAGGTTTGATCAAAAGCATAACTAGACAATTCACCACAGCTCAAGAGTTCATCTGAAGGTTCTTTGGACTCATTTAAATCTCTTACAACCATATAATTGAGGCCTCCCTCCTCAGACAAAGGTGTTGAACTCTCTCCTCAAACCGAGCTTAATTTGATGCTCCATGCATATATTCTATATTTTATAGCAATGTAAATGTATGAACGTGTTTTTCTTGAGTAAATTAAGGTGTAGGAGCAACACCCATGTGATTTGGTTGAGTATTTAGAGAGATCTTAAGGCTTAAAGTTTAACAACTTATAAGTTAAGTTAATTGGAGATGATAAACGGATGTCATCCGTTTCCACATGTAATGAATAGATGCTCTGGATTGCACCGGACGGATGGATGGAATGAAACATTGAGACGCGTGACAGTTGATTTAGGAGGTGGTGTCAAATGGCAGAGTGTCGCGTGGTCTTTCAGAGTTTCCTATGATCCATTTAG
Organism: Phalaenopsis aphrodite; assembly: GCA_003013225.1. Taxonomy (NCBI): domain Eukaryota; kingdom Viridiplantae; phylum Streptophyta; class Magnoliopsida; order Asparagales; family Orchidaceae; genus Phalaenopsis; species Phalaenopsis aphrodite. The sequence goes on along the minus strand of NEWO01000359.1, from coordinate 425,136 downwards.
TGTCGCATGGATAAGTTGGACAATAGACTTCTTCTGAGTTAAATAAATACCAAAATTTTGAAAATTCATAACATTTCATAAAAAAATCTTAAAAATAAAATAAAAATGCTCACTTGCTTAGTGAACCGAGGAGAATAATGTTGACCAAAAATAAAAATTGTTTGGTGACACTCTTATTTTTAATTAATTAAATATTCTCTGTAGTATTTTAATTTATTTTGATTAAATATTGCTCAACATGGCTTGAAATTTTTAGAGTTTGTTCCTCATAATAGAGGACATGTTCTCTTATTTTTTCATGGTCAGAGGACTTCTTTATGCTTGTAACCCTAATTTTCAAGCTTGGATGGCTATTTTGGCTTAATATAATTATATAAATTGAAATATCATTTAAAAAATTATGAGATAAATTTTAGCAGGTTTCTTGTGATCAGAAGAGCTTAGGAAAAATATTATGGTAGTTTGAATAATTTTGTACATTGGCATATTTAATTAAATGTCTATATGTTGTATTAATTTATTTAAATTAAATATTAAAAAAAACTAATCAAATCAATTCCACATTGCCAATAAAAGTCATGCTGACTTTATTAAAAAATTTTAAAATTATTTGATTAAGTTTGAGTACTAAAGTTGATTTTATGAGAAAAATTGTATTTTTGTACAAAGATAATTATATTTAATTAATTACACTTAGAAAAATTATGAAAAGTGTTTTTCTGAGTTTCTTGTAATTAGGAGCACTTAGGGAAAATAAAAATTATTTTGTAGAAAATACTTCAATTATGGACTACATTTTAAAATAAAAATAATTAAAAATAATTAAAAAATTCTAAAATAACCAAAATATTTAAAAATATGCCTAATGGTTTCCTGATCACTTGTGACTCATTAAAATATTTTTCTAATTTTTCTTTGTTAAAAATAAATTTTTAAAGGCCTAAAATGTATTTTTCTTATTTTTCATTTAAATAACTATAATAAATAAATTAAAAATCATAAAAAATAAGATTTGTTTCTCTGATCTTCTTGGACTTACAGAGATTTAATAAAAATACAATAAAATTAATTTTGTAATTAAAACATACTTTTCATATAATTAAATCACTAAAATCATTAAATAATTATAAAATTTAGTTAAACTTTAATTCAAAAAATTATAGAATTTTGCCAAAGTGATTCGTGACCTAAGTAAACTTCTAACATTTTTCCCATAAAAAAAATTTGTTTTGATTGATTAAATAAATTAATGTTGAAAATCCCATTTTCTTAGTTAAAATAATTATTTAAATTAAATAAAATTTGAAAACCACATTTTCTCCTCTGATGTTTTAATTGACCCATGGACAGGGAACTCTAAAATTTTCAAAGTCAAAATGGTCATTTTAGATTCTTGTGCCTTAATCAAAATTTAGGAATAATCAAAGGGAAAATAAGTAATTTTGATCTTAATGAATACTCTCGGATGATTGAAACATATTGGATTAAAAGGTAGAAATCAATTTGCCACCTTTCCATGATAAGAGCAAAATTCTAATTTCTAAATTATCGAGAATTGGAAGTAATCAAAATCAAATGATTCTCAAGTGATGGGCTTAAGCTAGAAGGATGATAATTCACTTATTTTTTTTAAGCCCACAAATGATGNTGAACCTTTAATTGGGCTCTGGAAAAACCCTAGCACAACTCAAACCCAAATCTAACCCAACACTCCCAAAATTGACCATGAGTCAAAATCCTTCAAATTGAATCTTTAGATCTAACCAAAATCACTCCAAATCTTTTATAAAAACTTTGCAACAATCATCTACATCATTTTGATTAATCAATTGAGTTCAATGTCATGATTAACCTAACCTAAACCCTTCTTCAAGGCAAATTGCCCAAAATTGAACCCATGTACCAAAGTTGACAAAATCCAGCAAAATTGTTCAAATCAAAGCCACTACAACCATCATTTGGACTCTAGTGACAATGCTAGACCCACCTAGCCCACCCTACATAAGTTATGGACAAATGGTCCAATGGTTTAGGGGATTTCACCCCATTTTTTACCTAAACTTAAATATCTTGAACATCATCACTTACAATTAGCAGTTAAACATCATTTGCCACCCCCTAGCCTCCCTGAGCCCAGAAATGACTAACCCCGGCCAGGCACCACCTCATCTGCTGAGAAACAACCAGCTCAAGAGAGCCCCAAGTGGCAAAAAATCCATAATTAAGCTTAATTGAGTTGGATAAGTCCTATTGGCCATTATAGCTTTTCATTCCTCCACCTCAACAAGCCTTTGCACCCATTGTCAAGCCCTGAGCTCCACTAGGCAGCCATGGCTATACATTGACCCCTTCATGACCAAAGGAGAGTGTGCTTAAATCCTTAGGGAAAATCAGCCAAAATCTCACCAGAGCTTCTCCAAACCTTCCTAAGTGCAATCTCTCTCCTCTTAGCCACCCATAAACACCACTCAAAGCTATTTTCATCACTGAAATTTGCCTTAAATTAAGGACAGATTTCTCCACTCCAACATAGTGCACCAAAGTTCAATTAACCTTGCACACACCATCCCTAGAGTGAGAGGAGTTGATCGCCCACAAAAGCCCCTTCAAAGAGATCCTCTAAACCTAGCTCTTGACCAAAACTTGAAAATGGGTTTGATCAAAAGCATAACTAGACAATTCACCACAGCTCAAGAGTTCATCTGAAGGTTCTTTGGACTCATTTAAATCTCTTACAACCATATAATTGAGGCCTCCCTCCTCAGACAAAGGTGTTGAACTCTCTCCTCAAACCGAGCTTAATTTGATGCTCCATGCATATATTCTATATTTTATAGCAATGTAAATCTATGAACGTGTTTTTCTTGAGTAAATTAAGGTGTAGGAGCAACACCCATGTGATTTGGTTGAGTATTTAGAGAGATCTTAAGGCTTAAAGTTTAACAACTTATAAGTTAAGTTAATTGGAGATGATAAACGGATGTCATCCGTTTCCACATGTAATGAATAGATGCTCTGGATTGCACCGGACGGATGGATGGAATGAAACATTGAGACGCGTGACAGTTGATTTAGGAGGTGGTGTCAAATGGCAGAGTGTCGCGTGGTCTTTCAGAGTTTCCTATGATCCATTTAGTGTCGCATGGATAAGTTGGACAATAGACTTCTTCTGAGTTAAATAAATACCAAAATTTTGAAAATTCATAACATTTCATAAAAAAATCTTAAAAATAAAATAAAAATGCTTACTTGCTTAGTGAACCGAGGAGAATAATGTTGACCAAAAATAAAAATTGTTTGGTGACACTCTTATTTTTAATTAATTAAATATTCTCTGTAGTATTTTAATTTATTTTGATTAAATATTGCTCAACATGGCTTGAAATTTTTAGAGTTTGTTCCTCATAATAGAGGACATGTTCTCTTATTTTTTCATGGTCAGAGGACTTCTTTATGCTTGTAACCCTAATTTTCAAGCTTGGATGGCTATTTTGGCTTAATATAATTATATAAATTGAAATATCATTTAAAAAATTATGAGATAAATTTTAGCAGGTTTCTTGTGATCAGAAGAGCTTAGGAAAAATATTATGGTAGTTTGAATAATTTTGTACATTGGCATATTTAATTAAATGTCTATATGTTGTATTAATTTATTTAAATTAAATATTAAAAAAAACTAATCAAATCAATTCCACATTGCCAATAAAAGTCATGCTGACTTTATTAAAAAATTTTAAAATTATTTGATTAAGTTTGAGTACTAAAGTTGATTTTATGAGAAAAATTGTATTTTTGTACAAAGATAATTATATTTAATTAATTACACTTAGAAAAATTATGAAAAGTGTTTTTCTGAGTTTCTTGTAATTAGGAGCACTTAGGGAAAATAAAAATTATTTTGTAGAAAATACTTCAATTATGGACTACATTTTAAAATAAAAATAATTAAAAATAATTAAAAAATTCTAAAATAACCAAAATATTTAAAAATATGCCTAATGGTTTCCTGATCACTTGTGACTCATTAAAATATTTTTTTAATTTTTCTTTGTTAAAAATTAATTTTTAAAGGCCAAAATGTATTTTTCTTATTTTTCATTTAAATAATTATAATAAATAAATTAAAAATCATAAAAAATAAGATTTGCTTCACTGATCTTCTTTGACTTACAGAGATTTAATAAAAATACAAAAAAATTAATTTTGTAATTAAAACATACTTTTCATTTAATTAAATCACTAAAATCATTAAATAATTATAAAATTTATTTAAAATTTAATTCAAAAAATTATAGAATTTTGCCAAAGTGATTCGCTGACCTAGGTGAACTTCTAACATTTTTCCCATAAACAAAAAAAAAATTGTTTTGATTAATTAAATAAATTAATGTTGAAAATCCTATTTTCTTAGTTAAAATAATTATTTAAATAAAATAAAATTTGAAAACCACATTTTCTCCTCTGATGTTTTAATTGACCCATGGACAGGGAACTCTAAAATTTTCAAAGTTATTTGATTTATGTTTAATGAGTTATGAAGTGGAGAGCTTTAACGACAAAATGGTCATTTTAGATTCTTGTGCCTTAATCAAAATTTAGGAATAATCAAAGGGAAAATAAGTAATTTCTTAATGAATACTCTTGGATGATTGAAACATATTGGATTAAAAGGTAGAAATCAATTTGCCACCTTTCCATGATAAGAGAAAAATTCTAATTTCTAAATTATCGGGAATTGGAAGTAATCAAAATCAAATGATTCTCAAGTGATGGGCTTAAGCTAGAAGGATGATAATTCACTTATTTTTTTTAAGCCCACAAATGATGATAACATACTATTTTAATAAGGATGTGTATCACATAAATTAAAGTTTTAATAATTTTCAATTCTCCCAATGAGATTGTTAAAAGATTGGTAGTGATCTAGGCTCGATATTTAAACTAATTTGATGAGATTTAAGAAAAGTAACATGATTAATGGTAAGCACTTCTAAACACTGTGAGCCCAAATTTAGTGGTGGGTAAAAAATCTTTAATGACTTAAGATTTGCCTTAGGGGCATTCACCTACATAACTCTTAAGTGAAATAACAGTTGATTAATTGGATACCATGTCCTTGGGATGACTAAAATGTCAAGGTTCAATGAGTAATGGGGAAAATTTAACTTGTACTTGGATGATTAATGGTGTGTTTGCTAAGTTCAAAATTAACTCGAAATATTTCAAGAGATCTTTAAAGCAATTTAGGGTCATTCCCATAATACTTTGGAATCTCTTGGATATTTCAAAAGACAAATTGAACTTGCTATATTGTTTTCTAAAATCATCCACTAAGATCTTTCAAGACTCAATAAGTCATGGTTTGGAGTTTGTTAATACACCTTCATCTAATCTGTGAGAAGATGACAAGTACACTTTTACGAGTGTTATTTAATTTCTTTCAATTTTCTTTCTACAATTTACTTTTTTGCAAAATATTATAACTGCTTGGATGTGCACTTTTCCTTACAAAAAAACAAAACCATTTTAAAAAATTAATTGGCAATTTTGAAAATCTAAAATAAATTGTTTCAAAGGTAACCACAAATCCTTTGAAATGTCACTAAACAAAAACATCCTTTCGAATTTATGGGAGTCCGTTGGAAGATTTAACCCACGGTTGCTAAAGAGATCTCCCCGGTTTAAATAAGTTTTACAACTCATTTAAGCTAAGTAAATTCAAAAGTAAATAGTGATACCGAAATGAGGGAACCGTGGGATCTTAACTTGTGTCACTCTAACTAACTTTAACTCCACTATAATGATTGAACTTCAACTTGAAATTTAAACCTTTAAACCCTAGACTTTAGGATTGGTACATCGTCGAGGAGCCTTGAGCTAACTTTTTGAGCAGCCTTCTACAACAACAATCTACAGCAGCAATCTGCAACAACTTGAGGATTTATAACAACATATCTTTCTTAGAATTAAACAACATAAGCCATAGGATTTCGAGGTTGTCTGCTTAGTGCGAAATAAATCCTCAACTCATTTTTAAGCTTTTGTAGAATCATGTTGTGCAATATAAGCCCTAACTTGATTTAGGATTCTAAGGTTGTCGTTTTTCATGACCTAAGCCCTCACATCTTCCAAGCTATTTGTGTGATCGCCTCACACGAATGTAAGCCCTAATTAATAAAATTGATAGGATGAAATATTTAAATAATTATTCTCAAAACTGAAGCAAAACCATAGGATAGCTTGGGAAGTTGTCAAGGTTCTCCTCAGGATCTGTGACATCCCTCAGTTCTTCTTTCTTTGGATTCTCAAATAAAATGTTCCAAGTTTCAGACATCACACCTCTTTGTCCGATCTTTTGAGAAGTCCTATCTTTTTGAACTCCTTGAAGACAATATCCCCTAATTTTTATCGAGAGTTTTCTTAGGTGACCTCAGTTATCTGAGATGTAATTAACTACAGAGGCTTTCCCTTATAGGAAACTTTTATGAACCCAACTTAATAAAAATCATATTTAATTTCTCATATTAAATATGAGAACTTGTCGGTTAACATAAAAAAATGGTTTTTCTCAGATTTAACCGAATGTCATAAATTCTTTAGTTTATTTAGTTGAGCCTTACAAGTGATTAGTGTATCTATTTTTCAAGACAGATGCATTGCTTGCGATATTAGACTCATTTATTTAAACTACTGATGATATGAGATCGGTTCGGTTCTCGTATTTTCAAAATTTAAAATACTACTTTTCCTAAGTTCTATATATATAAATAAAATTAAATTGGGTGTCGGGATGTCCATTACGGCGACCTACAACTTCTAATTTGGTGACCCACAATTTCTGGCAACTCTGCTAAAGAAAGTTTCTCTCTCCATTTAAATTAAGAAATGTTGTCCTTATACATCGGTAATCTGTTCATATCCCTTAGGGACCAGATTACCCTTTTTCTGTTGGCATGCTTCACCCATTTCTTTCTTGGGTAAGCTTTGTAAACTCTTTCAGACTTCAGGACAATTTGTTGACAGTGACTTTATAAATGCTTAAAAATTTAAGAATTTGATACTATTACTAGAAGATTTAAATCCCCAGCAACGGTGCCAAAAACTTGACAACTGTTATAGATTTGATAAAAATGTGTATAAAATATTAAATAATTGCGAAGTCACACTTATCAATGCAAGTATATGTATCGCTCGAGTAATACAGGGCTCTAATGGAGTCCTAGATATCGATCTCACAGGGAGTAATACTAGAGGCTATGAACTAGGATTTAGAAAGTCAATATTTACTCACAACAATACAGTTCAAATTGCTTATTTGTCACTAATAGGTGATTAAAATAAATATGTAATTTTAACAAACTCTTAATTAACTAATTCTACTAATAAAGTTTCTAATGTGAAGTTTAATATATAAGAAAGCATCATTCTCCTTGTTAAGAAAGTAAAGTGAATGGATAAAGTAAATTAGTTCAAATTTTATTGTGTCAAATAATAACATACCTATTCTCTACCCTTTGGACCACGCATAAAGAACATTGAATAATCCTATGCTTGGTTACTGAATCTGCGGCTAGGCTGGGAGGATATCAGCTCTCACTTCGGAGCTCTCACGTTCCCCTTGCCTGAGTGCTAACATCTACACATCAGCACCCAAATGATAGGACTGAATTGAGGATTTTAGTCTGTCACTCTAAAATCTCCAATTCTACGCCCGATAATTTTATTTCTCTATTTATTTGTACCTAACTTTTAAGGATTTTGATTTCCCTAAATCTTGGATGTAATCTTCACTTTAGTTGTAAAACTCAACATATTTTAACAAATCAATTGGCCAGATTGAAAGTAAATTAAGATCGAAGTGAGGCTCTGTATGTCCCAGCTGTTGTCACAACATACTCAGCCTCAGCAGCAAACATAACAGTATGGCAAGTCTAGCTAACAGTCACACCAGAGAGGATTACACCGAGCAGAGAGTAGATGGGGTTTGACTCTTTCAGATTGAAAGAAAAAAGTGTATTCTTTGAAAGATGAGGCTATCCTAAAGATGTTCAAGAACTTAATGAAGAAGCCTGAGTTTAGATTCCTAGAACTAAATGAGCTAGAAGAAGCTGACAAGAAAAAGTATCCCAATTTCTACCCCTACTATAGAATGTTGGGACAAACGATAGAGGGCTGCTTCATTTTCAAGAATTGGATTGAGAGGAATTTATTGAAGGAAATATAACAATCCCAAAAGAATATTTAAAAAAATATAAAAGAGGTTAGGTAAATATGATTTTGGCTGAGCCAATAAATCTGATAGATCCCTATTCAGAGAAAGATGGATGAAGCACAGTTTTGAGCAAGTCATTCAAGAAGATACTGGATCAGATTCAGTTCGCTTCAGTGCAGGCAGACGTTTAGAGTCTATAGCCTCTATTAGATAGATTTCCTCAAACCCTTTAATGATAGCGTGGGGGGGGGGGGGTTAGGATAGTGGCTACCTCTATTAGATTGGTTGTCTCGAATTCGAGGAAAAAATTCCTCAAACCCTTGACCATGTGTGATTATCTTTTTGCCCCACTGGGGTATTATGAATATAATGATTATGATTTCAGCCACATTCTAACTATTTTTAGTGATCATCTAATTGAACTTTAATCAATTTACTTCTGATCTCGATTCCCAAATTGATCCACAAATCATACTTAAGTCCGATGAACTCTTTAATGATAATAAAGAAGATATCGACAACACCGGTTATAATAGCACTGAAAGTGTGGAACCAGTCCTCGAGTACCATGGTACATTATTTGCCATCAATTTGGATCTTTATGATGAAGAAGAGACACAAAAAGTTCTGCCTACAACATCTCAAGTAGAATAAGAAATCACAGAAATAAATCTAAGACGTGGGAAGGTATTAACCGCAAGAATAGCTCCAGTGGATAAAGGAAAACAAATAGTTACTCGAGAAGAGCTACCTCCACCTTTGCCAGTAGAAGAGACACATAACTGGGTAAAGATTAGAGGATTACACGAAGTGGATTATAACTTGTTAGCTCATCTTAGGAGGTTTGCAACCAAATTAGGTATCTATGATGCTCTAATCATGTTAAAGGAGACAAGATAGACTCTAGTTACAACCTTGCTTGACCTAGTGATTTAAGTAGCTCAGTTGGCTAGCACGTCCTCGAATGAAGTTTGTTCATTAAAAGAACATCCTGGGATAACCTTCATAAATGAAGACCTTTTGCTCGGTACCACCGCAACAACCAACTACTCTACATCTTTATTAATATTAGCAGATGTCGACACAATTTTAGGTGGGTCTTGTGGAAGCTGTCGGTCGTCAGAATGGAAATCCCAATGTCCGCTTCAGAAGGGAAGTTAATTTATATATATATATATATATATATATATATATATATATATATATATATATATATATATATATATATATATATATATATATATATATACATACATACATATATTTGAAAAATATGAAATCAAGCTGATCTCATATCTTTCAAAGTTTAGATGAAAGATGACTACACCTCAAGCTATGTATCTATCTCGAAAGATAGACACATGACTTGATAGTGAGGCTCATTCAAATAAACTAAGAAATGTTCAAAATCTGTTTAATTTGCAAAACAATTTTATTAAAAGCCGACGAGTTCCCCTATTTTATATGGAAAATTAAATAATGTTTATATTCAGCTGGGTTCTTAAAAGTTTCCTATGAAGGCAAGCCCTTATAGTTAATTACATCTTAAATAAACTAAGTCACCTAAGACTCTCAATAAAATTAGAGGATATTGTCTTCAAGAAGTTCAATGGAATAAGACTTTTCAAAGAGATCAGACAAGGAGGTGTGAAAGGGGAATAGATTAAATTTGGAACAATTTTTTTTTTGAATCCAAAGGAAGAAGAATAGCCTGGAAAATTTGAGGATCCTTAGGAGAGGAAATATTTAAATTTTTTATCCTATTTTATTAATTTGGTCTTACATTCATGTGAGACGATCACACAATTAGCATGGAAGAAGTGAGGATTTAGGTCATGACGAATGACAACCTTGGAATTCTAAAATAGATAAGTTAATGATTTATGTCGCACTAGGCAGACAACTTTGAAATCTTATGGTTCGGTTGTTTAATTCTAAGGAATGGTTTAGCTGGTGTAGACATGTGTTGTTGTTGAAGATGGTCATGCTGCTCACAATGTTAGCTCCAAGTTCCTCATCGTGGCAAGTTTAAGTTTAGAAGTGTCAAATTGTAAAGATTGAGAGAAACATCAGGTTTAGAGGCCATGTTTTCTAATGTGTCAAGTTATGATATCAAATCAAGTGTTTTCAAGGGTTATGGTTAATTAAATATTATGGGGGATGTTAAAGTTGATTAGAGCGACACAGGTTAGAATCCCACAGTTCCCTCATTCTGGTATCACTATTTTCTTTTGATATTACTTAGCTTAAATGAGTTGTGAAATCCATTTAAAATGGGGAGATCTCGTTAGCAACCATGGGTTACCTCCTCCGAGGGAATCTCATAAATTCAAAAGGATGTTTTAAGTTTAGTGTTATTTCAAAGGATTTATGATTACCTTTAAAACAATTAAATGTTTGTTTTTGAAAATATTGATTAATTTTTGAAAAAAAATTATTTTGGTTTTGCAAGTGAAGTAAAAAACTCGCCCAAGCAGTTTATAATATTTGCTTAAAGTAAAATTATAGAAATTAAGTAATAGAGATAAAAGCGTACCTGTCATCTTCTTGGCATTCCAGCTAAAATGTTAGTCTTTTGCAACATGTATTTAATCCTGCATAAATTTAAATAAATTGTAAGAGTAGATGAAGGTGTATTTAACAAACTCTGAACTATGATTTATTGAGTCCCAAAAGATCTTAGTGGATGATTTTAGAACAAGATATCGCAAGTTCAAGTAGTACTGCAAAATGTACATGAGATTATAAAGTGTTCAGGGAATGCTCTGAATTGCTTTAAAGGCCGCTTGAAATATTCAAGTTCATTTTAAACTTATCATATTGTTCTACTAGCCATCCCAGGTCAAATTAAAATTGCCCCATTACTAGGTAAACATTGACATTTTAATTGTCTCGAGGACAGGGTACGCAATTAATAAGTTGATATTTAATCTAAAAGTTATGTAGGTGAATGCCTATAAGGCAATTTTCAGTCATTAAAGTCTTGGGTACCCAACACTAAAGCTGGGCTTGTATTGCTAATCATCAACCTTGCTATCCACTAAATCCCATCACATGAATTTAATATCAAGCCTAGATCACTACCAAGCCTTTTAAATCTAATGGGAGAAAGTTGGCAAATATTAAAATTTTAATTTAGGTAATATGGATTCTGATTAAAAGAAGTCATATCATCATTAGTTGTGGACTTCATCATAAGTGAAACATCCTTTCCTTAGCTTAAGCCCATCACTAGGAAACTATTTGATTTTGATTAACTTCCAATTCCGATAATTTAGAAAATTCATAATTTTATGCTTTTTAAGGAAAAGGTGGCAAGTTGGTTTCCACCTTTTACCCATTATGTTTCAACCATCCAAAGATGTTAATTAGAATCAAAATTACCCCTTTCCCTTTGGTTAATCCTAAATTTTGATTAAGGAATCAAAAGCCTAAAATGAGCACCTTACCCTTAGGGCTCTTCACCTTATAACTTCTGAAGCATAATTTAAGTGACTTAAGAGATTTTAGGACACCCTATCCATAAAGTAATTAAAACATCAAAGGAGAAAAACGTGGTTTTTAAAATTAATATTTAATTTAAATAATTATTTTAATCTATAAAATAATATTTTCAAAGTTAATTTATTTAATCAATCAAAATAAAGATTTTGGTTTATGAGAAAAGAATTAAAGGTTCCCTTAGATCATAGAAAACACTTTGGCAAAATTCTATGATTTTCTAAGTTAAGTTTTAATTTAATTTTTGTAATTATTCATTTGTTTCTAATGATTTAATTAAATGAGAAAATATGTTTTAATTACCAAAAACTATTTTTACATTTTTATTAAACCTCCTTGTGTGGAGAACTCAAAGAAATAAATTATATATTTTTTATGATTTTTAATTTATTTATTGTAATCATTTTAATGAGAAGATAAGGAAAATACATTTTTAAGCCTTTGGGAATTTATTTTTAACTTAGAAAAAAATATTTTAATGAATCCCAAGTGATCAGGAAACCATTAGGAACATTTTTAAATATTTTTATATCTTTGGAAAATTTTAATTATTTTTAATTGTTTTTAATTTAAAGTAAAGCTAAAAAATAAAGTAGTTTACCAAAAATTACTTTTATTTTTCCTAAGTGCTCCTAATCATAAGGAACTCAGAAAATAACTTTTCATAATTTTCTTAAGTGTATTTAATTTAATATAAATATTTTTTTTCAAAAATACAATGTTTCCTAAAGATCAACTTTAGTGCTTAAACTTAATCAAATAACTCTCGAATTTTCACTCTGGGTTTGAAAGTATTTTCCACACAATGTGGAATTGATTTTGTTGATTTTTTATAAATATTTAATTTAAGTAAATTAATAGAAGATATACACATTTAATTTATTATATAAATTTACAAAATTATTTAAACCCTCATAATATTTTTCCTAAGCTTCTCTGATCACAGAAAACCTACTAAAATTTTTTCCATAAATTTTTAAGTGGTATTTCAATTTATATAATTAAATTAAGCCAAAATAGCCATCTTAGCTTGAAAATTAGGGTTAAAAACACAGAGATATTCTATGACCTTAGAAAAATCAGAGAACATAGCCTTTATCAAGAGGAAGAAACCCTTAAAATTTCAAGCCATGGTGAGCAATGCTTAACCATAATGAATTGAAATACCGTAGAGAGTATTTAATTAATTAAAAATCAAAATAGTTGTCAAATAATTTTTATTTTTGATCCACATTATTCCACTTTGTTCACTGAGCAAGTTGGTATTTTTAATTTATTTTTATAAGATATGAATTTTTGAAGATCTAGAATTTAAATGAATCTAAAAAATCCATGTTTTTCTACTTAAACACCTAGAACCACTCAACCTCAGCAGCTCCAAAGTTTTCATGCAAAGCTCCGCTATTCAAAGCTACCAACCACATAGCCGCCTCATCAGCCTGCCTTTTTGTTTTGTCCAATCGTCTAATGTGATCTCAACCATCCATGAAATAAACATGTGATCGGACGACATCCGTTCATCATGCCCAAGTTTCCTAACCCGTAAGTCGTTCACACTAAAACCTTAAGATCTTGAGCTAGACTCAACCAAATCACTTCAAGTTTGTTCCTATACCTTCATCCACTCAAGATGAACATGTATATATAGCATATACGGTATGAATTACAGTAAATATGTATGGAAAATCAAATGAAGCTCGATTTAGGGTTGAGGCTCAATACCTTTATCTAAGACGGGAGGCCTCAATCAGATGGTTCTAGTAGCTTCAATTGGGTCCAACAAACCTCCAAATGAATTCTTAGGCCCTGGTGAATTATCTCGGTATTTTTTTTATCAAAGTGGATTTCAGGTGTTGATCAAAGTCTATGATGGGGCTCTCTGTGATGGGGATTTTATGGGGAATCAGCTCCTCTCACTCAGAGGATGGTGTGTGAACATCTAATTGTTGTTTGGTGGTGTGTGGAGCTGTGGGGAAATTTGTCCTGGATTTCCCTAAATTTTGAACTCAAAATTGAGCTCCCATAGAGGAAACCAGAGGGGAGAAATGTTAGGATTGAGCTTAAGAGTTCTTGGAGAGTGTTTGGAAGCCATTAGGTAGAGTCTCCTCAAGGTAATTGGCTTGCCTTATGTTTTGGCAATGAGAAAGGGGTTTAAATAAAATAACTTTGGGTGGCTCCCAAGGCCAATTGGTGGGTGCAAAATAATGCTTATGTGGAGGGTTTAAAAGTGCTAATGCCAATTGGAATTAGACAGTTAAGATGGGAGAGTTTAGGTTTAGATGGAGGAATGGGGCTCTTGGTTTTGGTGTTTTCTGGCAACTAGGGTGGCTGACTAGAGCAAGGGAGGTGGTCAGGCAGCCAGGTGAGCCAGTGGGAGGTTTAATTATGTTTAACTTCTAATGGTTTGACATGATGGAAAGTATATTTTGGTTTAGCCTAAAAAAGAATAAGAACCCTTATATCAAGGGACCATTGGTCCATGCCCCCAATAAGGTGGGCTAGGTGAGTCTAGCTTGGTCGCTAAGGTCCAGAAGTTGGCTGTAGAAGCTTTGGTTTGGCCAATTTGGCATGACTTGATTAATTTTGGAGCATGGGTTCAAATTGGGTCAAATTAGTTTGAAGTTGGGTTTTGGTTGGGCTATCTATGAAATTGGACTCAAATGATTGATCAAAATGTTGTAGATGATTGTCACAAAGGGTTTAGAAAAGATTTCGAGTGATTTTGAGTTCACTTGGAGGTTCAATTTGAAGGAATTTGGGCATTTGATCAATTTGGGAATGTTGGGTTAGACTTGGGTTTAGTTTAGGCTAGAATTGGGATAATTCCAAATTAAGGGTTCAAAAAGGTCTAAGGGGATGTTGTATAGAGTTCTCAACATTAATTGAGTGTCAATTTTAGGATTCGAGCATTCAATTTGGTGAAATTTGGAGACATGGAAAATTGGGGTTTTTGGACTAAGTTGATGTTAAGTAAAATTAGGGCTTGACCAAGGATAATTGAAGGTTTAATTTGATATGGAGGAGTGTCTTGAAAAATTTATGATGTAAAATTGGGGCAATTGGATAGGTTTAGAGGTTCAATTGAGTGAGATTTTGGTTTTGGGTCAAATTGGGGCTTTTTGATTTTGGTTGGCATTGAATTCAAATGTGGGTCAATTGGGATAGGATTTGGTTTCAATCATGCATGGGCATGATTACTTTGAGTTTAGAGTTGAAATTAGGGAAAATTATAATCAAATTGGCGGACATTGAGGGTGAATTGAGGTATTTGGGCATTTAAGGGAAATTAGGAGCTTTTGGTCAAAATTTGTCAAATTGGTCAAATTAAAGAGTCAAAATTGATTTTGTGGACTTTTTAAATGATTTTAAAGGTTTTGGGAAAGTTTAGGCCGCTTAGTGTATTTTGGTAATTTTAGCAAAATGAGGGGTATTTTCTAATGGAACTTTCAATTGAGCAAAGAAGAATTTAGAATTTCTAATGGCGATGGTTCCTTTCTAGTTCTGTAGGAATAATCAACAGAAAAGTCTTATGGCTAGACCCTAAGCTAATAATGAGGAAAAACTAGACCTCAACCAAAAGTAAGGTCAACAAATAGACCCTCAATAGGTGGGGTGTGCTGGACAAGCACATCGCGTGTATTACCGTTGACCGACGAGATCAACAAACCCAACACAAAATTCTAAGTCAACAAAGTTAGGGCAAACAAAAGAATTGAGTGATAGTTGTTTCTGCTGGGGAATTGAGAAGTGAACAATCGATAAAAATTGAGGATTTAAAAGTCTTGCGGGCATTAGAAGGCAAGGGATGCCGAAAATGGCCACAACGGTTACGATGAAGATTCAATTTCAGTTTGATTATTAGCAAACTTTGATTTTAATTGCAATAGTCTGGGAGGATGGGAATCAAAATTTAGGTATTGACCCCAAGATGGAAATTAAAATTTAGGTATCAACTCCAGAAAGAGAATCAGATGCCTTACTCCATATAAGGTGGTCTTATAATGATATCAAAAGATAAGAATAGGATGCCTTATCCATTTAAGGTGGCCTTGTACCTATCTTGAAGATTCAGGTAGAAAATCACATACCTTACTCAATTTAAGGTGGCCTTATACCTATCTCTAAGATTTGAGTTGAGAATCAAATGCCTTACTCTCTTTAAGGTGGTCTTAAACCGATTTAGAAGATTTGCCACAGTAGGGAGGAAAGCGTAAAGACTTACATCCAACCTAAAAGGTCACAGAAATACCAGATTGAGAAGTAAAGCACAAGGAATCACATCTAACTCAAGAGCTTATCAGAAACATATCAATACTTTGGGAACAAAGCTCAGGGACTCACATGTAACCCAAGAGGTAGTAGAAAATTAAATTTATCACGCTATGAAGGAAGGCTGTAGGACTCATATCCAACCCAAATGGTGATGAGGAAAATATCTGCTACGTTGGGGGAGAAAAGCGCTAGGACTCACATCTAATCCAATGGATAATGGATAAATATTTGGGTCACGCTAGAAAGGAAAGCTTATAGACTCATATCCAACCTAAGTGGTGAAGAGGAAAATATCTGCTACGCTGGGGAGGAAAGCACTGGGACCCACATCCAACCCAAGTGGTAGTGGGAAAATATATCTGTCACGTTTGAAAGGAAAGCTCTGGGACTCATATCCAACCTAAGTGGTGAAGAGGAAAATATATTTGTCACACTAGGAAGGAAAGCTCTGGGGCTCATATGCAACCCATTTGTTGACAATGAGAATTATCTACTACGTTGGGGAGGCAAGCGTTTGGACTCACATCCAACCCAATAGGTAGCGGGAAAATATATCGGTCACACTCGGAAGGAAAGCTCTGGGACTCATATCCAACCACAATGGTGACAAGGGAAATATCTACTACGTTAGGGAGGAAAGCATTGGGGCTCACATCAAACCCAAGGGGCGAGAAAATATTTGATCTTGGTACTGATCCTGAGAAAAACATGAAAATAGTGTAGAGAATTTTTGGTGTTAAACTCATAAATATGTGAAATGTGAAGATTAACATTGGTGAGGAAAATTTATGAGACTTTGTGTAGAGTTTGAAACTCCACGGGGATGTGAAGCAATTGGTGCGGACAAGGATAGTCGTGCCACGGAAGCATAAAGTAAGAAATCTCAAACTTGAGAGAAACAAACTCAACAAAGCTTATCATTTTCTTTTCCTTTTGTATTTATCATATTTAATTATCAAAATACATATTAAAATTTAATTTTTATTGATTCATTTTCAAAAATAAGTTTAAATTTCAATATCAGACTTTTGTTATATTGTTCTTCCTTCATTATAATTTAGAACCAACGTATGGTTCCTTGGCTCTTTATCAATCACACAAAAGGGTAATTTGGCAAACACGTTGAAACTGAAAGAAATTTCACTAATCTGCTTCAAACAGGTGCTACAGACTGAATACATGCTGAAAGCATCAAAAGAGACAACGTGCTGAATACATCTAAAACAACATATGCTGAATACATCTGAATCATCATATGCTGATATATTCTACTCTTACACAGTACAAAAGGTGAAAAAAACTGTCTATCTATCCTCTCTGGGATGAGCTCCTAATCAAGCTGACCTACTATGCCATGCTCTAGGACAAGAATTCCTTTGACGTGTACTTAGATGTGCAACCATCTCATTGCTCATACAGGCGCAGCTCCTCTAACTCTAGATCTATTTGGAACCCATATGACATCTGGTCATGGTCCATCGTTCTGAAAATCATAGACACTGCGGTGTCGTACACCTGAAATGCAGTGCTTGGCGAGGTCTGATCCATTTCCTTTAAGAATCAGTACTGAACCCATCGGAAGTGGAATCTCAACAGACCCCCTAAAATCCCTAAGGCCAACAACATCGATTTCTTTTCCAAATAGAATATAGCTTTTGCTCATGAAGTACACCGTGCAAAAGGGCCTTACAAAATCATGATGGTCTATATGCAGAGGAATACAATTTCCTTCATCATAGACGTTGATTATACAACTGTTTAGAATGCAATCTGCTGGTAGTATACTGCATCTGACCATTCTCTTGATAATTCATTTTTTCTCAAAAGACATAGGATCCACCTCATAATTTCTTAAGATACTTGGGGGGTTCCCTTGCCTATCTTTGGTGAAATTATAGCAACAACCACATTGGATGGTTATCATGTCTTTTCCGTGCATCCACACAAGTTTTAATTTGATACACATGCAAATTTTATTTATGTAATTTAACTTAATTTAAAGAGATCTCAAAATCAGAAAGAGAAGAAGGGAAATAAAGTGAGCAAATTCAAAAATTTTCATTTTATTGAGGTTAATTTGTTACAAAGTTTTGAACCTAGTCATGGACGCTTGACAAAATAAATAACCTCAGAAAAATTAAAATTTTAAAAGGTTGGTTTTAAGCTGTGTGAAGTCGGGTAATATGTCTTCAAGTAGCGATCATTAACTGACAGCATTTGTCTTTTGCCTCAGAA
This sequence comes from Phalaenopsis aphrodite, assembly GCA_003013225.1. NCBI lineage: Eukaryota > Viridiplantae > Streptophyta > Magnoliopsida > Asparagales > Orchidaceae > Phalaenopsis > Phalaenopsis aphrodite. The sequence continues at coordinate 406,913 of NEWO01000359.1, read as the reverse complement.
ATCCACCAACTGGTAAGCTCCTCCCAAGTAAATTTTCTTTATGGAAAATGTTCTCTCCCAAGTTGGTTTAAAATTTTCACCTATCTTGCTATGTGCAAGAATAAGTCTTTTGAGAACAGAACAAGGTCACCAACATTAAACTCCCTCGGGTAGACCTATTTATCATGAGCTTGCACCATGCTCACTTGGTAGATTACCAAAAGTTGATGTGCTTCTATTTATTTTCCTTCGAGACATTCTATTTCTTCAAGATTGAGTTTTGTACTTTCTTCGGTTGTAATTTGGTTAGCAAAGAAGACTCTGAGAGACGTGTCTGAACTTCTAACAACAGTACAACCTTAGACCGATATACTAGTGCATAGGATGTACATTGAGTGGGAGTTCTGAAATTGTTCGATAGGCCAACAAAACTTCTAATAGTTTATTATGCCAATCTCTTGTGTTTTCATTTAATTTATTCTTTAATATTAGCACGAGCATTTTATTGAAGGCCTCGGCAAGGCCGTTTGCTCTAGGATAGTAAATTATAGAGTACCTCAAGTCTATCCCATGTCTTTTGAAAAAGTTGTTGATCTTTGTGCTCTTGAAGGCTGTCTCGTTGTTAAAAATCACTCTGTGTGGTACACCAAAATGGTAGACGACTTGGCTTTTGAAAAATTACAGAACATGTTGTGTCATAACTTCTCGTAATGACACTACCTCTGCCCACATGGAGAAGTAATCAGTAGCGTAAAGAATAAATTTATGTCCCTTTGAGGATGGATGGTCTATCAGATCTATTATGTCTGTGACCCAACACTCGAATGGCCACAAGACAATGGTTGGGTGTAGCACATTCAGAGGTTGGTGTAAGACCACCCCATGCACTTAAGAATAGTGACACCTTCTCACTGTATTCATGCATTTTAATATCATTACTGACCAATAATATCTGAGTCTCTTGATCTTCATTTTCATTTTCAGCCCAGACTGGTGAGCACAACACAATCCAGCGTGTCCTTCTTTGACAATATTTTATGCTTCAACCCTGCTTGCACATTGCAGCTACATCTGATCAAAAAATCTTCTGTAGAGGACATCACCTATTAGAGAATATGACATAGCCCTTCTTATGGTGTGATATGCCTCAGACTTATCTTCTAGCAGTTTTCTAGTTTACAAATATTCTATTAATGTCTTACGTTAATCTTCGTTAGTGTCAGCAACTGCAATCATCATTCCTTCTTCTTTTTTGGAGTTAGTGTAAGTTGTCAAGGTCGATTTGAGACACAACTCATCATCCTTGAAATGTAATATCAATGGTATCCTCCAGTGGACATGTTAGTTTCTTGGAAATTTTTGCTAGAGCGTCAGCATGGGCGTTATCTCCTCGAAGCATGGGCGTTATCTCCTCGAAGAATCCTGTATAGAGTTACATTGAGGATCTGCTCTAACAGTTTTATTGTGTACTGGTGGTATTCTACTATCTTTAGTTTTAAAGTCTTGTATTGTTCGAAAACTTGTTGGATGACAAGCTGTGAGTCGCCATAGACGACAATATCTATTATGTCCATTGAGATTGGCAGCTCTAACCTAGTGATCGATGCTTCATATTCTCCTTCGTCATGTGTGCATGGATTTGTCAGGTGGTAGGAGAATCTCAACATACCATTATATGGCATGATAAAAATCAGACAATTTCATGCTTTGCCCGACATAACGTTTCTGATCCTTTATCTTTTCTGGTTGAAGAAGCTACATCAAAGTACATTTCCCAATGCCTGACATAGAATGGTTCTATTTGCAGTATATGTTCATCTGATAATTCATTGTTGAGTGGGGACTGACAGCGACTTTATATATGCTTAAAAATACAAGAATTTGATAATGTTGCTAGAAGATTTATGTCCCCGGCAACGACGCCAAAACTTAACAGCAACATTATATATTTGATAATGTTGCTAAAAGATTTAAGACCCCAATAATGACACTAAAAACTTAACAACGGTTATCGATCTGATAAAAATGTGTATAAAATATTCAATAATTGTAAAGTTACACTTATCAACGCAAGTATACGTGTCGCTCAAGTAATACAGGGCTCTAATGGAGTCCTGTATATCGATCCCACATGGAGTAATACTAGAGTCTATGAACTAGGATTTAGAAAATCAATACTTAATCACAACAATACAAATCAAATTGCTTGTTTGTCACTAATAGGCATATGAAATATAGATGTCATTTTAATAAAATCTTAATTAACTAATTCTTCTAATAAAGTTTCAAATGTGAAGTTAAATATATAAGAAAGCATCCTTCTTCTTGTTAGGAAATTAAAGTGAATGGATAAAGTGAATTAGTTCAAATTGTATTGTGCCAAATAGGAACATACCTATTCTTTACCCTTTGATCCAGGCATAAAGAACATTGATTAATCCTATGCTTGGTTACTGAATCTGCGGCTAGGCTGGGAGGATACCGGCTCTCACTTCGGAGCTCCCACGTTCCCCTCGCCTTAGGGCTAACATATACACTTCAGCACCCAAACGATAGGACCAAATTGAGGATTTTAGTCTATCACTCTAAAATCTCCAATTCTACGCCTGATAATTTTATTTCCCTATTTATTTGCACCCAACTTTCAAGGACTTTGATCTCCCTAAATCTTGGATGTAATCTTCACTTTAGTCGTAAAACTCAACATATTTTAACAAATCAATTGGCCAGATTGAAAGTAAATTAAGATCGAAGTGAAAAGATCATCACAACTTCTTTAACATTCTCATGGCTCAACCAATTCAAATCTCAATTTCACAAAATCTCAAGATAAGGAGAAAGACATAGAAAACTACTCAGAACTCGTGGAGAAGATACGATAAAACTTAGAACTTATATATAAAAGTAAAGTCATACAAACTTCAATAAGTAAATACCACTTATCTCTAATTTCTCCATAAGAAAACTCCTCGAAGTTCCTCTGAATCTCTTCCTTTCTTTACAGTAGACATAATTCTTCTTTGAAGTGGCAAGGAGGAAGAAATCTCTCACTTTATCTCCACTCTTACTATCTTTTAACGAGTTCCTCACAATATTAACCCTAAATTAAACTCTCTATACTCTAAAAAAAACAAAAACTCAGTGGAAACCACCATGGGGCTCCTCTTTTTTCGGCCCAAATGTTTCTCTTAAGTAGAAGAGTTTTCCAAGAGTTGCCTAAGCGTCCCTTCAAAAATCGTCCACATTCAATGCACCTGTTAAGAGAACCACAGTTCTCGCTATCGGCGGTCTCAATGGCACCGTCAGTCGCCTTTTAGAATATTTGATTCTGGACTCTCGGGAAAAACTCGTCGTCGGCACTGTTGGGCTCGCCGTGGGCGTCCTAGTTCAAATCCTCATATTTTCTTCCTTTTTGCTGTAAATTCGCTCCTTTTTGCATCTTTTTGCTCCAATGACCATAATTCAATATACTTGCAACAAAACATTAAAAATACCCTTTTATAAAGTGCAATATCATCAATATTAGTATAAAATAGGTATGAAAATCTAAATATAATTTTCTTTGGTCAAAATCCCCAAACTTCACTATTACTTGTCCTCAAGTAATTTTAGTACTACATAAAAATTATGATCTATTGTAGTAAAGTTTTAATTCAGAAATACTATAAGTTTGATTTAAGTAAATACCATAATGAGATTTTTAGAAAAAAATTCAAATAATTAAATTAACTTTGTAGGTACAAGACTATCTAGTCATAATTTTTAAGAGTTCTAGTTTTCTATTCATTTCAAGAATTATTATATGTTGTAATATGAGGTCATTTAGAATATTCAAATGATAGGAACTTCATGAGAACACTACTAGTAAAAGATGCTAATCCATAAATATAAGTTCAGGAATGTATTTAGGATTTCCCTTTAGGTAGGTCCAAGTGAAGCCAATTTTTGATTAGACATCTCCTCAAGCTTCTCCTCACTTATGAATTTTTTTTCTTTTTTTTTCTTTTTGATTGCTTTCAATCCTATATATATATATATATATATATATATATATATATATATATAATTTTCTTTTTAGGGATTGTTGTCAAGTGAGGATTAATATATCTGGATAGACCTTAATGATTTTGAACATCACCTTTCTTTCCCTAAATTTGAAACTCAAAGCTTTCCTTTGCCTTATAAGTATTTCATAGCTTTCATATCATTGAGCCCTAATCTTTTCTTCTCAAATGAATTTCTAAGATTCTTAATATTTTATAATATAATTTTCTTTACTTTAAATAGTTAAATATAGTCTTATTCTCTTATACTATATATCTTAATCTACAAAATTAATTTTCCTTAATAAAATATTTCTTTAAATCTACTATAATATTTAAATATCTACAAAATATAGTTATCTGAATTAAATTCACTACAAAAAATCATATTAATAATTTTTGAAAATATTAAAATTGAGAACATCTAATAGTTAATCTTTTTCTTCCCTTCCCCAAACTTAAAATTTTCAATATGGAATGATACAAGTGGAAAGAAAATTCTAAATATAAATTATACCTCAGTACTTTAGACATTTTCATCATTCTAAAATTTTTGCAGTTCCTTCTCAAAATTTTAACTTTAACTGGTCTGTAATATTAGGAGCTTTCTATACAGAAAAATCATTAGAGAATTTGTTGGGTAATGAAATTTTAAAATAAGTACAAAACCAAACATTATACAAACACAATATTTCGCTAACACATCCACAATACTAAACAAAAACAATTACAAATATGTTAAAATTCAAATAAAAAACACATCACATTACAACTTTAGAAAGTACTAATCAACATCTTCACATGCAAATTTCAACTACCACACTAAACATTAATAACAATAATTAAAAATTATCCAATTACAACACAAAAAATGAAAGTACAAACACACAAACATCTATCTCTATTACAAAATTACAAAAATAAAAGTACATCAATTACTATCATATATCAAAGTCCCATACTGTATCCTCGTCTCCCTAGTCAGCAGGTGGATTGGGCTAATACTGAGTATAACGGGGGCATTCAGGAAACGTAACATCAGGCTCACCTCTGTAGTGTCAGGCTTGAGCTTCGTAGTAAGCTATCTCAAAGTTAGAATGCCTCTATAGGTACTCACTATCATAATCATGTCTACATTCTAATCCCCAAATTCTTTCATTTAATTGCTCTATACTCTTCCGCTGCAAGGTTAACTGATTCATTAAATCATTCAGGGTAGGGGAGCTAGAGAAAAGAATGTCATAACTAGTAGAGGGGATATCTCTACTAGTAGAAGGTTCTTAACTTCTACTCTCAGATCTCCATTTTCATGGGATTCATATGTCTTCAAATTAGCTTTACTAATGGGTTTCATAACCTAAACCCATTCTCCATCATCTCCGGCTTCAACTCCAAAAAGTTGGCAAAGTGCATAAATGAGGCCAGGATGTCTCAGACCTCCACTTAATTCACTCTTTATCGTGGTCAATATATTCTTATATATAATTCTCCCCACATTTATAGTTTGATTATTCTGAATACAGAAATTCAGAATAGCTCTATCTCTTGTAACCTCACTATGGTGATAAGTAACAAAGTATAGAAAATAAAATAGTGCCACGCTTTAGATGTGACATTCAACATGGAAGTAGAAAAATTTATCCTTTCTCATTGCTTTATCTTCCATATCCCTTTCCCATCAGTGAGAAAGTTGATGACATTGTTCAGTTGGCCTTCCATTATACTGAAGGTTTCATAATTGCAGCTATAGGAGTCTAGGATTTCATAAAATGAGTTAATGCGGGCGACACTAAACTCAACAAAAAATCCCCTTACTCAAACAGTTCCGTCTTCAGAATAGAATTCATTGGCATAAAATTCTTTCACAATATTCAGAACAGCCTTATTGAAGGTATAACAGAAGTTTTCTCTCCTTCGTTCAGTAATAACTCGTTCAACTTCTCCTCCCGGACTCTCAAAAACACGATCTTGTATACATTTCTTCGCTTCAAAGACTGAAGTAAATCTCCACTGAGCCTTCGCATTGATGAAGCGAGACACGTCAAACTCAAGTCACCTCTTTTGTCATGGAGCCATGTCAATCTAATCAAAATTATAACAAAATCAAAAATACACTTCAAATACTCAAATAATGGCTTCCAAGAGTGACTCTAAGAGTTTAAATCTAAATTCCATGAATTTCTTCCAAATATTTTCTTCACATTCTCAATTTTTTTGGATCTTTTCAATGTGGAGGAAATTCAAGGTGAAAATCAAATTTTTTTAGGTTGGAGTGAAGCTCTTACCTAGAGATGATAAAATCTGGTGTCTAAATGCCTTGAAATTGCCACAAATTCAAGATCTTCAAGCCCTAGATCAAAATTTTCATTTTCTAAGATGAAGGGGATGATGAATAGTTGCGGTTGACTGGTCAAAATCGTTGTTAAAAGTGTTTTATTTGGGATCTTGCCATCGACGGGTCTTCAGCGTCGTCAATGAGATCTATGGAATTAAATAGCCCAAGTTTCAGGAAAAATCCACCGTCGGTGAGTTTTTCAAAATTGGTTTAATCTCCAGTTTTTTACGATTTTGATCAATTTCAAGAATCGACGACATCTATTCAGTCATTCTAGACATCAATTTTAAATGATTAAATGATGTACTAACCCAAATAAACATTCATAACAGAAAACATGACAATTATATATAAATTCCAAGAGTTATAGTACACGTTACACGACACACATAAGTTTGGCATTTTCTCAACCTCAATACATCAATTCAGCGTCGCAATCCAAGCCACAACACTCTAAATAATGAAAACAAACATCCTATTATCAATCTCAACTGTACTGAGATCTAAAAGCAAATTTAGAAAGTGACCTAAGCACATAAGTTCAAATCAAATCACACACTTAGACATACAAGAGGCAAAGTAAATCTACTACTCTTCTGATTCTGTGTTTGTTTCTCCTCTGATATCGCCCATTGATTGAACATGAACAAATTCTTGTTATAGACGGGTCGGTATGGGAATTCTTCAATAGAGTCCTCTTCTGTCAATCCCATCTTCTTCATCAAACGTATTAAACTTCCTTTGATATGTCCAGAGTGATCAAAATGCTATTTCATCCTTCATTCTAGATGATCAAAAAAATCAAAGATATTGTTAATTATTCAAAACATTTTGCACCTCTTTCTCCAGTTTCTTGAGTCTGCGTAAGATCACTAGTGTCTTGTCAAAAACTAAAGTCTAAATAGGATGTGAATTCTGAGATGATTGATCCACCTTAATAGTCATATCATTCTCATCTTCATTGGCTGGGAATTTCTCGGTTGGGTCCAAAGGCCTCCAAGGTAGAAGTACTTTTTCCCAATTTTCATAAGATAGTTGGAACTGACTGTAAAGTAAGAAAATTGTTGAAGGATGTCCAAGCCCATAAGTTGATCCATGAACGATCAGGCCTAAAACAGACTTCACAATTATCGATCCAGTATCGATCGGCAGTCCCATTTGGATGCAGCTTTTCTTAGTAACTTTACCGATCCTCATCGTCGATAATAATTTTGTAGAAATGAAGAAGTGCTAGTATTTAGAAACAAGGTTTAGAAGTGTAGAAGAAAAACTAACATACTCGTTTTCTCTAAATTCATAGTCTTCAGTCTCGTCCGTCAAAGATTGGTAGATCTTATTCATTAGGTTTCTTGTCGGGACAAAGTTGGAATAATGGCAGACAGGAGCATTCTCGATCATATATAACTCATTAATCTATGTAGGAGTAAAATTTATCCATCTACCTTGCACATAGACGACTCCTTGGTTGATTCCATGCAAATTAACATAGAACTCCTTCACCACAGGAACGACAATGGAAGCTGTAGTGTAGCACAACACTTTCTATCGTCGTCGCACAATAATCTCTTCAATTTCTATCAAAGGATTAATCAATCCTCAATTCACGAATCCTCTTTCTTTTATTAATCTCCTCTTTGTCAGTACTTTTTTAAAGATTCGCTGTGCCACGGAACTAATGAACTTTCTCCGGTTAAACACTCAAAATCTAAGGTTTTCAATGAAATTAGATGCCATATGAATTTGGTGGAATTTTAATTCATTTTTGGGGTAATACAAACTTAAGAACCAAATTTAGAAGTTTATAGGGAGTAACTCCCGCCTAAAATTGCCAAAAACCGTCATTTCAAACTCCGGAAACAGTCAACCCGTCGTTCTCGCCATCGACGAGCCTTTAGAATTAATCGCCTAGACTCTCGGGAAAAACCCGCTGTCGGCCATCTTGAGCCCGCCGTCGACGCCCAAGGAAAAAAAATTAGAGTTTCGCTCTGGTCCGAATGCATTCCAATTTTCTATATAGATCAAATTTTTATGATGATTCAAGGGTAAATATGAGTAATAGAGTTTAATACTACCACGAACTAACGATGATTTCAAATAAAAACACTATAATTGCAAAATAAAGATAATTATAAGTTGCCTCCCATAAATCACTTGGTTTAAAGTCGTCAGCCCGAACAATTCAGGTATTACTCAGGTTGACTGACCATTAAAACCTCATCAAAATTTGGTCTTTTACCCTCAAAATTCGGCTTTAATATGTCTCATCTACTTTAATTCTATTCCTAGTCTTTTGATCTTTAATTTCAATAGCCCTTTAAGTATAAACTTGAGTCACAGTAAAGGTCATAACCAACGAGACTTCAATTTCCCAGGGAATAACTTCAACCTTCTATTGTAAAGCAAAACTTCTTGTCCTGGTTCAAATTCCTTCTAGATAATCTTCTGATCATGCCATAACTTCAATTTCTCCTTATAAATTCTATCATTATCAAAAGATTCATTTCTTAATTCTTCCAATTCATTCATTTGTAACAATCTCTTCTCATCAGCATCTTTCAAATTATAATTAAATTCTTTAATCGCCCAAAATGTTTTATGCTCCAATTCTACTGGTAAGTGACAAGTCTTTACAAAAATCAGCCTGTAAGAAGTCATTCCAGTAGGAGTTTTATAAGCAGGCCTGTAAGACCATAATGCAATATCCAGTCTAGTAGACCAATCTACTCTACTAGGTTTTAGAGTTTTCTCAAGTATTTGTTTAATCTCTCTATTAGAAACTTTAACTAACACACTAATTTGAGGGTGATAGAAAGTAGAGATTCTATGAATAATATTAAACTTTTTTGCCAATCTCTGAATGTATTTATTGCTAAAATGGCATCCTTTGTCAGCGATAATCACTCTCGGCATTCTGTATCTAGTGAAAATATTTTTCATTAAATATCTTGAAACAATTTTAGCGTCACAACGAGGTAAAGCTTGTGCTTCAATCCACTTTGAAATGTAGTCTATTTGAATTATTATGTATAAGTTCCTAGATGAAGGAATAAATGGTCCCATGAAATCTAATCCCAAAACAACAAAGATCTCAACTTCTAACATGAAATTCAGAGGCATTTCATTTCTTCTAGATATATTGCATACTCGTTGGCATCGATCACATGTTTTTATGTATCTATAAACATTCCTAAAGAGGGTAGGCCAACAAAATCTAGCTTGTAAAATGTTATAAGCAGTTTTATCAATCCAAAAATGTCCTCAAATTCAGAATCATAACATTTCTGATTGATTAGTTCAGTTTCTTCATAAGGTACACATCTTCTCATAATAAAATCCTTACATTGTTTATATAAATTAGGTTCATCATAAAAATATGCTTTCGCATCATGAATGAATTTTCTTTGCTGTTGCAATGCCAACATAGGTGGCAAAATATCACTTACAATAATTAATAATATCAACATACCATGGTATTTTCTACTCATTAAAAATATAAAGTTGTTAATCAGGGAAACTGTTTGTAATTTCATTATTGGTGTCAGATAATTCATGATATTCTAATCTCAACAAATGATCAACAATTTGATTATCAGTTCCATTTCTATTAGTAACCACAAAATCAAATTCTTGCATCAAAAGTATTGAACTAATTAACCTTGGTTTGGTATCCTTCTTTTGCATCAGATATTTAATAGCAGAGTGCCCAGTGTGCACAACACATTTAGTCCCAATAAAATAAGATCTATATTTGTCAAAAGCATACACAATAGCCAGTAACTCTTTTTCACTAACAATATAGTTAAGAGTTTTACTAGCATAATATATAACTTTAAAAATCTTTTCATACCTTCATCCAAGAACAACTCAAATAGCATAATCACTAGCATCGCACATCAGTTTGAATGGTTTCTCTCATTTAGGTGAAACTATAATAGAGGCTGTGATTAGTTTTTCTTCTAATAACTCAAAGGCATTTAAACAGCTTTTAGTAAATTCACATTTCTTGTCCTTTTCTAAAAGTTGGCATAGAGGTTTAGTAATTTTTGAAAAATCTTTAATATAACACCTGTAAAAACCAACATGTTCAAGAAAACTTCTAACCCGTCTTACATTAGTAGGAGGTGTTAATTTAGATATAACTTGAATTTTTGCAGGGTCTGCTTCCATACAATTTTCTAAAATTTTATGCCCTAAGACAATTCCTTCTGCAACCATAAATTGACATTTCTCCCAATTTAGGACTAAATTAGTTCTTTTGCACAACTCCAAAACTTTTCAAGATGATTTAAGCAAGCGTCAAATGATGTTCCAAATATAGAGAAATCGTCCATATACACTTCTAATCCATCATCAACTAACTTACTAAATACAAACATCATACTCTCTGGAATGTTGCAGGTGCATTACTTAATCCGAAAGACATTCTTTGAAATGCAAAAGTTCCAAAAGACTAGTAAATGTTGTCTTTCTTGATCCTCAAGAGCAATAGGAATTTGATGGTAGCCGGTATATCCATCTATAAAACAAAAATATTTGTGCCCAACAAGTCTATCTACGATTTGGTCTAAAAATGGGAAAGGGAAGTGATCTTTCCTAGTGGCAATGTTTAATTTTCTATAATCAATGCAAATACGCCACCAAGTAACTTGTCTGATATGTATTAATTCATTATTTCTTTTTGTTTTAACAGTCACTCCTCCTTTCTTAGGAACACAATGAATTGAACTTACCCAAGCACTGTCTGAAATAGGATATATAATTCCAGTGTCCAACCATTTCAAAATTTCCTTCTTGACTACTTATTTCATCATTGGGTTTAATCTCCTTTGTGGATCAAATCTTTGTTTATATTGTTCATCCAACATAATTCTGGGCATACAAATCAAATGACATATTCCTTTAATATTAGCTAAGGTCCAACCAAAAGCTTTCTTTTATCTTTTTAATGTATCCAAAAGTTTTTGCTCTTGTAAATCATGTAACTTTGAAGATATAATAACAGGTAATGTAGATGAGTTTCCTAGAGACACATACTTCAAGTGGTTAGGCAATATTCTCAACTCAAATTCAGGTGGTTTTAAAATTGATGGAACTAGATTCTTATCAGCATTTCTTGTAATATCCAACATCTCAAATCATTCCTGAACATAATTTAATTCTTCATTTTCTGTTTCGTCTAAAATAAGTTCATCTTTATCTTCAATATGTGCTTTCTCTTCAAAATATT
>NEWO01000359.1:372095-394329 GCA_003013225.1 Phalaenopsis aphrodite | reverse complement strand
GAAAACCCGACTGAAGGGTTGGTTGTTCCGCCATCAGTGTTTGAAATCAGATCAAGTTCGAGGTATACCTTGCTAACTCGAGCCCAAAGGAGAAACTACAACAGGATGGTTCAGAGGGCTACTAATGCCTAGACTGTTAATGAGGTACCTGTTGATGAAGATCCTCACCACAACGAGTCAGGATTTCTGGTGACCTATCCACATCTGCGAGGAAGTAGATTCTACCCTTTATTGGATACCAATGGGTATAAGAGTATCCAAAAGATCGTCGTTGCTTTACCGTCACCTCTTGGACATAGTGTGGAGAGAAAAAAAAGTCTACTCCTATCAACCGAGTCGGTTAAGTTTTCAAGGGGCTAGCTGCTAAAGAAGGTTGTTCAGTTAGTGAACTACTTAAATGAGCGAGGCATGCAGTATCCCCTCGCATGAAGAAAGAAATCTTAATAGACGCAAATCTGCCAGAAAATATTAGGAATCAACTAAAGCTATGCCTGATCGCATTCCTGTCTGGTTCCACTGAGGAAGAAGAGTTGATACCACTATTGTCACCACCGATTCTGTCGTTACTAGTCTTGGTCCAAGAATCCTATTGACACCCACTACAAGGATGTTCCTAAAGTTCTAAAGGAAAAGATGAAGAGATTGCTTAGTATTGTATCTGGTCTGTGCCATGGAGAGCATTCTTGTCCTTGACATGCCGATGTCTCTGCTAGGACACTCTGTCTTAAGACACTCTGTCTATGATTCTGCTTTACAGTTCAGAGAGCTCGCAAGGCAGAATCATAGAATGAAGTCAGGTCTAAAATATTTAATATTGTTGTAACGATTGCCAATGAGATGGAGGAGCAAGTGGGAGAGGTCCAGCAGGGTCCTCTAGATCTTAAGACAATCTAAGAATCAATAATCAAAGAAAAGGTCAAAAAGCTCAGGGTCAAGATTTTCAAGTTGAATCAGGAACATGAAGTTTCCATGGACGATGATGAAGATTATGACTTTAACAATTACCTCGAGGAAGATTTCATAAATGTTCATGTCATTGAAACCAGAGCCGCTGCTTCTACCTCTCGTCGAAGAGAACGCCGTAGATGAGCTGTGTAGGGTTGTTTTCCTAAGAGATGAGGAAGTCAGGCAACTGGAGAAAAGGATGGATGATGTGGCCGCCGCCATGACTGTCATGGCCATAGTTCAAGGACAATCTCAAGTACGAAACTTAGCCTCTTCAGAGGTCAACCAACTAGAGATTACACATATCATAGATGAAAGAAGAGAAGTTTCCTTAACAAACAGAGATGAGCAATCTAAGAAGGATCCTCTATCAAGCTCCATGCCAGAGAAGGGATTTAAGCAAATTGTCGAACAATTTTGGGAGGCCTTGACCTAATCTAAGAGTGGTACATTGGTTTTAAAGGGTAGACTTTACTCGGAAGAATTCAATGCTTTACCCTTCCTTAAGGGTTTTGTGTCCCCAAACTTTAAGATATTTGATGGGACTGGAAATCCCACACAACACATAACACATTTTTGTGCCAATTGTGGCAACAAAAGAGATAATGAAGCTTTACTCTACCAACAATTTGTCAGTAGCCTGTTAGGGATTGCTTTCGATTGTTATGCTGATTTGCCCAACGGATCAGTTATGACATTCACTGAATTGGAACAATTATTTGGGGAAAGATTTACCGGAGCGCAACATCATGTGTTTATTGAAGATCTCAAGATGGAAAAGCAAAAACCCTACGAGACTTTAGTGGATTACATCTTGAGGTGGAGAAACCTTTGCATGAAATGTGAACCATAGCCACAAGAACATCACACGATTGAGATGTTACTCAAAAGAATTCATTGGTCAGCAACTTTCATGCTCAAGGAACTCACCATTAAATCCTTTGAAAAGCTACTCAGTAAAGCCAGTAGTCTTCAAGAAGAAATTAGACATATGGATTCTCATAAGAAATCCAAGGAAACCAGTATATTTGAAAAGAAGTTTGGAACAGTGACAATTGTTGATAAAGGAAAACAACCAATGAGGATACATGATGAAAATCCTCGTCAATAGTCTTCACAACACACTCAACAACAAACACAACAGTATGACCAGTCTAGCTAGCAATCGCCTCAGGGAGGATCGTATCGAACAGAGAATAAGAAAAGGACCATTGCAGAATTTAGGAAAGTGGTATATTCCTTCAAGGACGAAGCCGTACCCAAAATGTCCAGAAGTATGATGAAGAAGCTTGAGTTCAGACTACTAGATCCAAAGAAACCCAAAGAGGTTGACAAGAAAGATCAACAAAATTATTTCTCATATCCCAAATTACTAGGGCATAATATAGAAGAATGTTTCATCTTTAAAGACTGGCTTGAGAGGAACCTTAAAGAAGGGAATATAATGATCCTGAAAGAATATTTAAAAGAACCCGAAAAAGGTTCCATAAATATGATTTTGGCTAAGCCAATATCTTTGATTGACCTAAATACTAGGAAAGACGGATAGAGTAAAACTTGGAATAAGCTCAAGAAAATATTGAACTAGATTCAAAGCACTTCAAAATAAGCCTCCGTTCAGAGTCTTTAGCCTGCCAAGCCCGAGAAGAAGATTTCACCAGGAGATCCATCATCATCAAAAACAAAGAAGAAGATGAACACCAGTATGAAGATTAATAACATGAGGGGTGGGATAGAGGCTGCCTCTACTAGATTAGTTGTGTTGGATTTCGGGTAAGAAAATCCTCAAACATCAGACTTTGTACAATTATCTACTTACCCCTCTGAGGTCTTATAAATATAATGATTGTGATTTCGGCTACGTTTTAACTATTTATAAGGATAAAGTAATCTATTTTAACCAATCTAACTTCAATCTCAATCCCCAAAATGATCCTCAAATAGTACTTGAGTCCAAAAAACTTGTTATCAAGATCGAAGAAGATATCAACAATACCGCTTATGACAGTGACGGGAGTGATGAACCAATCCTCGAGCACCACGGTGCACCACTTGCTATCAACTTATATATTTCCGATAAAGAATAAATACTGGAAGATTCAACAATGATAACTCAAGATGAAGAAGTTATAGAAGTAAAATTGAGGAGCGGGAGAGTATTACCCCCAAGAATAGCTCCAACAGATAAAGGAAAGCAGATAGTAACTCGAGAAGAGCTACCTCTACCGCTTCCTATGGAAGAACCACATAACCAAGAGAAAATTGGAAGATCATAAAAAGTAGATTACAACGTGCTAGCTCATCATAGGAAGTTGCCGGCCAAATTAAGCATCAACGATGCTCTGATCCTGTTAAAAGAAATCAGAGAGTCTCTAGTTATAGCCTTGCTTGACCTAGAGATTTGTTTAGCCCAGTTGGCCAGCACATCCTCAGATGAAGTTTGCTCGTTGAAAGAATAGTCTAGGGTAACTTTCACAGATGAAGATTTGCTACTCGGTACCAATGACCACAATCATCCACTCTATATCTCTATTAACATTGGCAGATTTGTGTTGTCTAGAGTTTTGGTAGATCCTAGAGCATCCTTCCACTTGATGAGTCTATGGACATTGGTCTATTTAGACATTGAAGCTCATAAACTTATGGCCGATAAAATGATGCTAAGAGGTTTCAACCAAAAAGGAGAGAGAGCCCTTGGATCAATTACATTACTTATGAAGGTTAGAGAACTAGTAACAACTATTAAGTTCCATATCATCGACTCCAAGACATCTTTCAAAACTCTACTGGTTCGACCATGGATTCACCTACACAACATGGTTCCATCGTCTCTACACGAGTGCATCAAGTACTACGAAGAGGGACAAGAGCATTGCATCATGGGAGATCTCTAATCATTTTCAGTTCATGAAGTTGGTATTCATGAGGATGCCACCTACTACGTGCCTCCAAAGAAAACTATCTTCTCCTGTGAAATTATAACAAACAAATATGAAGACTTAGAAGAATCACAAAGAGGAAGTCATTCAACTTTGCTTCAGCGATCTTTAACCACTCTTTTACAATAAATTGGTGGGGGTTCTTTTAGTTTACGCACCCGAAGTCGAGGCCAGGGACATGGATGAGGAAGAGCTAACTCATTTACTGAACGAACTAGGCCAACCATCAACATTGGTGATGAAGACAGTTCAGAAGATGAAATAATGATGACAAAATAGAGAAACCTCAATATGAGATATTCTTAGAAGATGTGGAGAAAAGCGAATATGAGACGATGTATGATCGGATAAACCACTATTTGAACACCATGACCCTTACTCCAATTCTTCCTCAAAAGGTTAAGAGTTTAGAGGTTAAGAAAGTTCGTAGCTCTGGTTCAAAGCTGATCAAGTTTTATCATGCTTCTATCTCTATTAATCTTGAAAACCATGTAAATTTGGATGATGATCCTAATGAATTAATGAAATTGCCTTCTGGTTAGTTTTCATCTTGTGTACAAAAGTTGATTCAGCAGGGGAATTTGCCAAAATAATTGCCAAGAGAAAAATTACAACTTCTTAAAAAATTATGGGATATTTAAAGTCGAACTCTTAACTCGAAAGAGGGTCTCAGATTTGGTACAGTTGGACCAGTCGATGATTCAGAATTTTGCATGGTTGTTACTAAAGAATCAAGAGAGGATTGCCTTAATATGGAAGATGACTCTACTGATCAACTAATAGAACATGCTCTGCCAGAATTCAAGGAGGAAATTAAATCAACTGTTGATGAAATGAAGGAAATTAACCTAGCGACTGAAGAACAACCTCGACCTACATTTATAAGTTCTCTACTCAACGATGAAGAATCTTTAGAGTTGATTAAACTGTTGACAGAGTTTAAAGATTGCTTCGCATTGTGTTTTATGAAATGCCAGGACTATCAGCAGAGGTTGCATTTCATAAACTCGAGGTGGACAAAGATATGACCTCAGTAAAACAAGCTCCCCGAAGAATGCACTTTAAAATAGAGCAGCAAGTCATCGCTGAGGTGAAGAAATTAATAGACGCTAACTTTGTAAGAGAAGATCATTACACCACATGGTTAGCCAACATTATGCCAATTAAGAAGAAAAATGGACAAATGCGTGTTTGTGTCGACTTCAGAGATTTAAAAAAATCATGTCCCAAGGATGAATTCCCATTACTGATACCAAAAATGATGGTTGACATCACTTCAACACATGATATTTTCTCCTTCATGGACGGATCATCGAGATACAACCAAATCAAGATGGCCCCAGAAGATACAACACTTACAGCCTTCAGAACATCTATTGTGATTTTCTGCTACACAATGATATCATTTGGTTTGAAGAACGTTGAAGCAACATATCAACGTTCAATGACAAAGATTTTTCATGATCTCATTGACAAATAAGTAGAATGCTACGTGGATGATCTAGTCATGAAAAGCAAAAAAAATAGACCATTTATACGATTTAAGGATTGTATTCAATTTCTAGAATTTATTGTCTGTCATCAGAGAATTGAGATCGACTCAGATAAGATTAAAGTTATCTTGGAAATGCCTCCTCCCAAAACCTTGAAACAATAACGTTCTTTTCAAGGAAAATTGGCATATCTGAGACGTTTTATTTCTAATATATCAGAAAGATGTCAGCCCTTCTCGGCATTAATAAAAAAGGGTGTCAAATTCATTTGGGAAGAGAAATGTCAGCAGGCCTTTGAGGACATTAAGCAAAATTTAATGACACCTCCTATTTTGGTAACCCGTATCCCAACGAAACATTTGATACTTTATACTGCGGCCTTAGATGACTCTCTTAGAGCCCTCTTAGCCAAAGTCAATGACGAGGGTAAAGAAAACACACTTTATTACTTGAATGGCTGCCTAATACCAACAAAGATAAGGTATCCAACTACTGAGAACCATTATCTAGCTCTGATTTTTTCCACCCAAAAGCTTAGACATTACGTGTTTTCTCAGAAGATTACCTTAATCTTGAAAGTTAATCCATTGCAATATTTGATGACTCGACCAACACTCTCTAGACGTCTAGCAATATGCTCATTGATTTTTTTTGCAATTTGATTTAAATTTTGTTCCCCGCCATGCTATCAAGGGATAGATTTTAGCAGACTTCCTTGCTGCACACTCACTTCCAGCTGGGTCCTCTCTTAATGATGAATTACCAGATGAACATATATTACAAATGGAATTCTCTAGTGCGCAACGCTGGGAGATGTACTTCAACAGAACTATGTTAGCAACTAAAGACAAAGGGTCAAGCACTGTTATACCAGGTAAAGAAAGAATCAATTTGATCTTTATCATGCCATATAAGGATATGTTGAGGTTCTCAAACCACCTAACAGTGTCATGCACCAACAATGAAGCAAAATATGAAGCGTTAATTACCGGGTTAGAGTTGGCAATCTCATGTACATAACAGATATTACCATCTATGGTGACACACAACTCGTTATCCATCAAGTCACCGGATAATACAAGATTTTAAAGCCAAGGATAACAAAATACCACCAGTATACCATGAAGCTATTGGAGTAGATTTCCGGTGTAACTTTCTACCGGATTCTTAAGGGAGATAATGTGCATGCTGATGCTCTAACAAAACATGCTAAGGAGCTGACATGTTCCCTAGAGGATTCTGTTGATATTACAGTACAAGGAAGACAAATTTAATCTAAAGTTGACCTCGACAATCTACATTAAATTGGAAAATAAAAAGAAATGATGGTTGTGATTGCTAATAACATTGAAGATTGGAGCAAGCCATTAATAAAATATTTGCATACTAGAAAGCTACCAGAGGACAAGTCAGTAGCACACCACATCACAAAAAGTGCTATGTCATATGCTTTAATAATTGATGTCCTCTATAAAAAATCATTCAACTAGATGTGGCTACGATGTTTAAGCGAAAAAGAAGCATGAAATATTATTAAAGAAGTACATGCCAGATTGTGTGGCGCTCACCAGTCAGGGCCAAAAATAAAAATGAAGATCAAGAGACTCGGATATTATTGGCCAGCAATGATGTCTGATTGTATGCATACAAACATAAGATGTCATTAGTGTCAAGTGCATGGGGCGGTCTTGCACAAGCCTCTGAATGTGCTACACCCAACTGTCGCCTCGTGGCCATCTAGTGTTGGGGCACAAACATAATAGGTCTGATAGACCCTCCATATTCTATAGGACACAGATTTATACTTCTTTCTATGGATTATTTTTCTAAATGGGCAGAGGCAGTGCCATTACGAGAGGTTACGACACAACACATCCTTCAGTTTTTCAAAAGCCAAGTCGTCTATTGTTTTGGAGTTCCGCGAAGAATAATTTCCGATAACAAGACAACCTTCAAAAGTATAAAGATCAACAATTTTGTCAAACGACATAAGATAGATTGAAGATATTCTACAATTTACTATCCCAGGGAAAATGGATTAGCTAAAGCCTTCAACAAGATATTGGTATAGATTTTAAAGAAGACACTAGACGAAAATAAAAGAGATTGGCACAATAAATTTTTAGAAACATTATGGGCTTACCTGACAACGTTCAGAACTCCCACTTAGTGCACACCCTACACGCTCGTGTACGGATCCGAGGCCGCATTACCATTAAATGTTCAGACGTCGTCTCTCAGATTTGCTGTTGCCAATCAACTGACAGCAGAAGAAAGTAGGAAACTCATACTTAAAGAACTGGAGAGTTTTGAAGGAAAATGACTAAAAGTACAACAAAATTTGAAACTTTACCAGGCAAAGATGGTGCAAGGTCGTGACAAATTGGTCCGCCAAAGGACATTCAAAGTTGGTGACCTTGTCCTCGTGCTTTAAGACCCATTCTTGCACTCCGCAATATAGGTGGAAAATTTGAGCCAACTTGGGAGGGACCATTTGTCAAGAAAAAGGTCTACGCAGGAGGAGCCTACCAGCTATTGGATTTTAGTGGTGAGAGACCAATAATGCCAATCCATGGACGATACCTGAAGACGTACTACACAACCTGACATTGATTGACATCGCTTGATTTGAAATTTTGAAATTTTGATTATTCTGGGGTTATTTATTTGGCCAAACGTCTATGACCAGGTCAAAAAATTTTGTAATAAAATTAAACTCAATTTAATGAAAGTTTTTGAAATTATACACTTCTATTTTCTCTTTTTAAAATTTGATATTGTACTAGATTAAACAAAATACATACATGAATAAACAATTTTCTCATCAACATAACCTAAAATTTTCCTTAATAAATACTTTATTTTGTTCTTGTTCCCGCTAAGTTTCAGCTCACTAATATTTTTCCTGTCATTTGGAGAGAAATGTAAGGCCAGATTCTGATCTTCTCTTTTAAAGATGGTTGGAACCTCACACTCAACAAGGAAAGGGCACTAAAGGGTGGCACCATAGAATTTGACGTAGACTTCATTCAATTCGACATGGACTATGAGAGTCCTCTAATGGACATGGTTAGCCATAAAAAAAATAAGGGCTACCATCGCTGCTAAAATTCAGCACCAGAGACAGTTCCTCACTGAAGGGGAAAAATTTTATGATACAACAAAACCCGAGGGAGGGGACTAGTGACCTACCATCCATGATAGCTATTGCGACCAGAGGCCTCGTCACTGCCAATGATGAAAGACTGCCAGATGCACCACTACAGAGAACTCAACGCAGAAATGCTAACCTCCGAGAGCATAAGCTCTCTTACTCAAAGAAAGAAGACGCCAGAAGGAGGCAAAAAATTTATCACCCCTATTCCTGAGGGGAATATCTACAATACAAGCATGAGAGAGATCTCTGCTAGTTTTCCTGCTACATATGATGAGTCTGGATTTGTTACAGAGCCGAAGATACCTCCAGTTTGAGATGTTCTTCGTATGGGTTGCCCGACATGCAATGCTGAGATACCTGCACGCACATCGGCTATAGGGGCATTTGTGGAGTGCCCAGACTACAATGTACTCCAACGGGAGCGCTAAAGTACATTGGAGGAGTACGTGTCCACTGACGATGGATTTCATACTGCTAATTATCCAATGGGGGAACTATATGTCCCGTTAGGTACAGAGCCATATATCCCGTTGGATATAGAGTCATATGCTCCACTGCAGACAGAGACAACATCAGCTTGGATTCTCACTAATACTGAAATGAGTTAGTATCCTTGATAGCTGTCAATCATCAACACGACAGAATACAGCAAAATGAGTAAATTGAATAAAAGGGATTTTGAATTCTATTTAGAAGTTCAAGGAATGTTCGTTAATATACTAGAAGGCTTGGAGCTATAAACTAGGGTCTTCTCCGAAAGCAACGAGATATGTATTCTTGACTGCATTTTTGATTTAAGAGACAGGGGTTAAGCAAGCCTATTGATGGAAAGAACCTATTCCGAGCCATGAAAATGGATGTGTGGAAAGGGCAGGATCACCAATCAGTGTGGCTTTTGTTATAACTTCACTAAAGATAGACAAAAAAATCATCCTGGGATTCTGAGACACGATCAGATGGATCAGTTACCCCCCATGATAAAATGGATGATTAAGAGAATGGTTCGATGGAGCATACTCCCAGCTGATTGTATTCCCAACAGCTGTATTATGAAAATATATCATGAAGGCGACTGCATACCCCCACACATTGACCATCATGAATTTGTGAGACCTTTCTGCAGAGTCTCTTACATGAGCAAGAGCAACATTCTATTTGGAAAAGAGATAGATGTCGTCGCCCCGATGAATTCAAAGGATCTGTGGAGATTCTGCTACCTATAGGTTTAGTGTTGGTTCTTAAAGGAAATGGAGTAGAAATTTCCAAATAATGCATTCCAGGACTACAACACCGTAGGGTGTCCGTGAATTTCGAAAGAATGGATGACAACAAAATGCCATACAGATTCCGGCCAGACCCGGAGTTGGAAGAACTACTGTCATACGAGCTATGAGAGGGTTGCACCTCTAAGCACAAGCAAATGGAACTATTGTCCTAGAGCATGGCTTAATATATGGGCTCGATCAGGAGCTTGTCCCACTTGATACATACACTAAGAGGATTTGTTTTTACTTCATTTTATCACACTAGATATGATATATATTAGACATGCTCAGCCTACGATATGTACCCAACATGTGATATTTTCAGATGTACTTTGATGCAGTCAGCAAAATTGTACTTTTGAGGCTTTTGCTTGCACTCAATCTTTAACACTTATTGGAGTGGATTAATGAAATCTCTTTGAGGATTTTGTCTATTTTTTCAATTGCCCTTTCTTGTACAATGGATAAAAGCCATAGAAAGATACGTTGGTTTGGGACTACAATGAACAAAGAATAATAGAATAAAAACTTAATAAT
Source organism: Phalaenopsis aphrodite (assembly GCA_003013225.1). Taxonomy (NCBI): domain Eukaryota; kingdom Viridiplantae; phylum Streptophyta; class Magnoliopsida; order Asparagales; family Orchidaceae; genus Phalaenopsis; species Phalaenopsis aphrodite. The sequence continues at coordinate 383,993 of NEWO01000359.1, read as the reverse complement.
AATAAAATTCAAATAAATAATTTTTTTTAAAAAAATCAATCAACAAAATATTTTAAAATTTGAAAACATATTTTGATAATTAAATATGATAAAAACAACAAGAAAAGAAAATAAATCTGTTGAGTTGATTCTCTCGATTTCGAGGTCTTTTACTCTTTGCTCTCACAACACGACTATCCTTGTCTGCACTAATTCTCTTCATATTCCTGTAGAACTTCACATTCTAGATAAGACCTCACAAACTCCTACACATCTTCCTCACCAATGTCAACCTTTTTACATGACACACATTTACAAATTCAACATCACAAACTTTCTGCAATACATTCATGCCCTTAAGGCCAATACAGAAACACTATTTTCCTTTTCACAACCTTTGGAGATTGGTGTAAGGCCTCCTCTACGGCTTCCAATTCTCTAACCACATCTTCGAGATTGGTATAAGGCCCCCTCCGTGGCTTCTAATTCTCTACCTACATCTTTGAGATTAGTGTAAGGCCCCCTCAAAGCCTTCTGATTCTCTACCTACATCTTCGAGGTTGGTGTATGATCCCCTCCATAGCTTCCAATTCTCTACCTAAATCTTCAAGATTGGAGTAAGGCTCCCTTTTATGGAACATCACATCCTATTCTCAACCTTTTGAGGTTGGCTTCCAATTCTCTACCTACATCTTTGAGATAGGAGTAAAACTCCCATTTATGGAACATTGCATCCTATTCTCAACCTTTTGAGATTAGTGTAAGACCCCCTCCATGGCTTCCAATTATCTACCTACATCATCAAGATAGGAGTAAGACTCCCCTATATGGAACTTTGCATCCTATTCTCAACCTTTTGTGATTGGTGTAAGGCCCCCCCATGGCTTCCGTTTCTCTACCTACATCTTTGAGATAGGAGTAAGGGCCAACATCATATTCTCAACTATTTAAGATTTGGGTAAGGCCTCTTCCATGGCATCCAATTCTCTACCCACATCTTTGAGGTTGGTGTAAGGCCCCCTCTAAGGCTTCCAATTCTCTACATACATCTTCAAGGATGGTGTAAAGCCCCCTTCATAGCTTCCGATTCTCTAGCTACATCTTTGAGATTTCAGTAAGACCCCCTCTACAACGTTCAATTCTCTACTCACACCTTTTGAGATCGGAATAAGACCCCATCCATGGCATACTATTCTCAATCTTTGAGGTCATCAACAAAATAATGAGGCCCATCCTCTATAAAAACCTAAAATGTGATAACTCAACACCCACTCTCCAATCCCCAACGAGAGTTTTGAATCCTCGATGTTAATTAGGTATTCACTTGCTAATTCCCCAGTAGAAACAAGTAGCACACACAATTCTACACATCCTTTTAGGTCTATTGACTTAGGTGAATTTATTGGTTTTGCTGATCTCGTCGGTCAATACCAATATGCGCGGTGTGTTTGCTCAACACACCACACCTATTGAGGGTCCATTTGTTGAAGTCACTTTTTGTTGAGGTTTGGCTTTTCCTATTTAGTAACCTAGGGTCTAGCCATGAGGCTTTCCTGTTGACTATTCCTAGAAAACTAGAAAAGGAACCCTCAACATTAGAAATTCTACACTCCTCTTTGCTCAACTTGAGGTTTCACTTAATGGTCATAACCTCTAGCACTTAACAGGTGGGGTCAATATGAGGAAGCTCAAGATGAGTCCCCAAAGGGCTGATTGACCTTAGGATTGACTTTGGGTGTTATTTTGGAGCTTTTTCACTCACTTACATTCACTCTCACCCACAATCACTCACAACCCTAAACCCAAAAATTATGGACTTTGATCCCTTAATCTTTTGGGAGACTCATGTAGATGGTCCCCGAAACCCACTAGCCTTGGGCTAGGGTTTAGCTAAGACAAGTACGTAGAGGACACAAATGGGGTTTCCATTGGTCCATAGCTCATATATCGTGGTTAGTAGCCTAATTTTACGAAAAATATCCAACTTGGCCTTTTGCCCCAAAATCCCTCAAATTACCTAGATACCCTTGGAACCCCAAATTTGGTCAAAATCCTCAAATTCACCCAAAATATCCAATTTTTTTTAGAAATCATTTCAAAACATTTGAAGATACCTAAGTTACCCAAAACCACCCAAAAATGCTAAATTTTACCAGAATACCCCCAAAAATGCCAAAAATACAAAAATACCATTGGCACCCCAAACTTTTCCAAAACCTCCAAAATCACTACAAATGTCTCCAAAACCAATTTGGACCCTCCAATTGAACCCAATTTGATAAATTTGACCATTTTGACAAAAACCCCCAAACTACTTTAAAGGCCTAACTTTCCAAAAATTAACCCAAATGTCTATAAATGTGGTCCCAATTTCCACCAATTTCAATCCTAACGTCAAATTCACCTTTCATATGACCAACCTAAACTAAATCCAAGCCTAATTCGCCCATGCTTTGAGCCCAATTTTGATCTATGTCAATCCCCCAATTTTGGCCCTATTACTTAATCCCACCAAATTGAACCCCATAGTCTACTCAATTTGCCACAATTTATGTTTAAAACTTTTCATAACAATCCTACACATAAAACATGACCTTCAATTGGCCTTGGTGAAGCCTCAATTGCATTCATTTTTAAACCAAGTACAAAAATCCCCAAATTTGCCCTAAATTGGCTGTCCCCAAATTCCACCAAATTGATCAAGATCTATACCAAATTTATGTCAAAAACTATTTATGACGTTCCCATACACCATCTTAAACAATCAACTTGGATTTTGCCCAACCTTAGAACAACGTAGACCCAAGTCTAGCCCAACATGCGCAAATTGACCAAAATCCTTCAAATTGAACCCACAATTGAACTCAAAATCATTTCAATCCTTCACCAAAAACCTTAATTACAATCATCTACACAATGTTGATCAATAAATTGGGCTCAAAGTCATGGCTATCCTAACCCAAACCCAACCTTTGGTCATTTGAACCCAAATTGAACCCATGCACCAAAAAATTGACCTAGCCATCTGAAAGCCACCAAATTGATGACTCCACAACCACTAAGCACACTCTATTGACCAGGCTAAACCGCTTTGGCCCACCCAAACAAGCTATGGACCTATGGATCCCAAAATTAAGGGATTAATTCCCATTTTTAGGCCATAACAACAAAATCTCTTCCATCATTGCTTGCTTATGGGAGTAATTTATTATTAAACACCCCCTGACCTCCCTGAGGCATGAAGTGACTAAACCTTGGCTAGCCACCACGTGGGTCGCCAGAAAACACAAACCTGAGAAGGTTAAAAATGGTCAAACACCAAATTAAGCCCATCCAAGCTATCCCAATCCAATTGGTGGCTTGAGGCCTTCTTGCCCCACTTAAGTAGTAGAGCTAATCTACTGGCTAGCCCAATTGAAGCCCCATGGCTCATCTACTAAGCAACCATCTCCCACGACTAGAAGAGAGGCTGAAACCAACCTTAACAAAAATCTGTCTGATTGATTCCAAACTCCCCCCTTAGCATAAAGAAGCTCAGCTCCACTGTCCTCATGCCCTAATTCCCCCCGTACAAACCCAATTTTGAACTTGAAAATTAAGGAAGAAACAATAAACTCTCTAAAACTCCATCAAAATCAAATTAAAATCACCCACACCATCCTTACACTGAGAGGAAGCTCCCTCATTAAAGCCCCTTCACAGAGAGCCTCTACCCTAGACTTTGATCAACTCCCAAATTCACCATTGATCGAATTTTGGTTTAGCCATTTCACCACAGCAAGAGGCTTCATCCCTAACCTCATTAGACCTCCACAAAAGTGTCGAGCTTTTTTTATTGAAGCTTCTTTTCTCAGAGAAAAGGTATAAACCTCCCCACTGTCCCGAGCTTGTTTTGATTCTACACTTGCATAGATCCAATTTAATGGTATGCTTAACATATGGATATTTTTTTTCACTTAGAAGAGTCTATAGGATCAAACCCAAACGATTTTGGTTGAGAAAATGAGTGAGATCTTAAGGTTTTAATGTTAATGATCATGGGTTTTGGCTATCAGGGATGATGATGGGGAGTCATTCGATCGAGCTTGTATCAGATGGACGGGCGAGATCGAGACGGACAGTGCTTTCATACATGAACCGCGGGCCGAGTCAGCACTGAGGTGGATGATGGCGTCGAGGTAGAGAACACTGCGTGAAGCTTCGAAGCCACTGTATGTGGACGAAGCGTCGGGTCACTTAAATAGAAAAATAGGGATTTTTCAATTTATTTAAATGTCCATAACTTTGAAAAATCATATCTTTGCATAGAAAAATCACAAAAATAAAATAAAAATATCATATTTCTTAGTGAACATAGGAGAACAATGTGGAAATGGTTTGAAATTTATTTGATGTATATTTAATTTTTTTTAATTAATTAAATATTATTTTAGGTATCTTGATTCTCCATGCATTCAAGTATTTCACCATGGCTTGATATTTTGGCATTTTGTTGCCTCTATCATGGGCGATATTTCCTGATTTTTTTAGAGCTTGAGGAGACGCCTAGAAAGAGATCTATATTTTTCATGTTTATGCATCTTATTTTGAAAATTAATTATAATAATTATCATGTTGCTTAGAAAAATCCAACAAAATTTTGGTAAGTTCATTGTGTCCATGAAACCTTAGGAAAAATTTGTCATGGGCTAAGTCATTAAGAACTCACTTGATTTACAAAAAAACCTAAAATACAAAGGAAATTAATTCGGGAAAAATAAACATCTAAATGATTTTCGTTAAATTCTCCACTATAATTTAAAGTTCATAAGACTCCTTATAAAAATTTCAAAATATTTGGAATTCATTTGATAAAATAATTTGATTTTCTAAGTTAAATGTCATTTTTAACACTCAAAATAATCATAATAAATAAAATACAATTGAAAATTTTATGAAATTGGTTTTGGGAGCTCTCTATCTTTGGAGAAATTTTCTAAAAATAAAATTGTAATTAAAATAAAAATTTTATTTTTTAAACATATTTTAAATGTTTAAATAACAAAAAAATTAATAAAAATAAAAAAATTAATAAATTCATGAAAATGTTCTAAATTATTTCCTAAGCCCTTAGGAGCAATTAGAATATTTTCCCTAATTTTCTAAGTAAAAATATTGAATTTTAGGGATTAAAAATAATTTTTAAAGGCTAAAAAAGGATTTTCTTTAATTTCTCACTAAAATAATTCTATTAATTCAAATAAAAATCATAAAAATATGAAATTTGTTTTTGTGAGCTATTTTCCCTTAGAACGATTTACAAAAATGCAAAAATTGATTTTCCACATTTAAAATATTTTATAATTAATTAATACTCCAGAAATTAAAATAATTCTGATTCAAATAAAATGTAAAAAATCATGACATTTGGTCTAAGTGGTTCTCTATTCTAGGCATACCTCAAGTAAAATTTTCAAGTGATTAGGCTTTTCCTTTGTCAAGTTATTGAATTTTCTTTTAAAAATCATCTTTTTGCATATAAATAATTATATAAATTAAATTAAATTTAAAAAAATCACATTTTCTCTTTGGATGTCTTAATTGACCCATGAGTGAGTTAGGATAAAGTTTTTAAATTTATTTGAGTTAAATTTGATGAATTATGAAGTGATAGAGCCTTAGGGGCAAAGGTATAATTTTGGAAATTTGGTCTTAATTAACATTTAGGCTTAATTCAAGAAAGGGAAATGGGCAATCTTTGATCTTAATTAAAATTTTCTGGTGATTGAAATATAGGAAATTAATATGTAGAAACTAATTTCACTTTTCTTAATTAAAAGATAAATTTGCAATTTCCTAAATCTACTAAATCATTAAAATTTGAAGGTCTATTAAATTAAATGATCCTATACTTAGGGGTAGGATTTTGGATGTTAATAACTCACTAAATTAATACACCTATTTGGTGTTTAAAAGACATTCAAATGTTTTGATGATGAATTAAAATCACTTTAAAATTAATTTCTTTAAAACAAATTACTAATGTATCCACCAAGGTCTGAATGGCTTAGTAGTGACATATGCTAAATCAAATTTGGGTAAATGAGAATTAGAAAAGTGAATGTAACTATAAATTTAACACCTTTAAAACTCTAAAAGTCCAAGTTAAAACTAAAATTGGTGCAGTGTCTTAATAACATTAACTTGCCCCTTTAATGGTCTTCACCCACATAATTTTCAAATAAAATGACAAATGATAATCACCCTACTCTTAGGGATAATTGAAACATCGATGTTCACTGACCATTAGAGGTATTTAAAATATAAATTATTAAGTAACATAATAAATTTAAATGAGCTCGAGACTTTTCACCAGGCGGTGAGAGGGAAGCATGGACCTGCTTCTTCCTCCTAACCTTCTTGATACCTTAGAGGTCTACTAGACTTAGTCTATTTTGCTTAAAGAAATCATCCTCAAATGATTTAATAGGAGCTCACAAAGACATAATTTAGGATTTGGTAGATCACCATAAACTTATCTGCCCATTCTACATATAATGCTTTTAATATATAAATTCTTTCACATACATTTTGACTTTCAATTAAAGATGATGGGAAGACCATCCAGGTACGTTTTTATTGCAATTTACTTACCTTCATTTTTTTAGTTTCCAGTACTTTACATTTCAGTACGTTACTGTACTTACTCAACTGCATGTATGAACAAAAAACACAAACCTACATGTTAAAAATCAATGTCACCCTACATGAAAACAAAAATTTCTAAGATAGTCGTTAACCAAAACTAAAACCAAACAAGATAAAATTCACTGCCACAACATTCAAAATATAAGACAACTCAAAATTTAATCACAAACTTCACAAAATAACAATTGCAACTAAATTAAGATGTCGATATTGGATGATCGGGAATCCCTTAGAGGAGGTAACCTACGATTGCTAAGGAGGCTTTCCACGGTTTAAATGAAAGCATGGAACTCATGAACTTGAGTTTACTAAATTTATTTGGACTAAGTGAATCCAATAGAAAATAGTGGTACCAGAATGAGGGAACCATAGGATCCTAACCAGTGTCACTCTATAGAACTACAACCATATGTACATCTGATTTGACACCATAACTTGTCACACTAGAAAACTTGAACTCACCATGACGGGAAGCTTGGAGCTACCATTGTGGGCAGCCCGACCATCTTTAACAACAAATCCTGTTTACATCATCTAATCCACTTTACTTCCTTAGAACTAAACAACCATGCCATAGGACTTCGAGTTAATTTTCTTATGCAACATAAATCCTCACTTCATCTTTAGGCCTTTGTACAGCTCTGCTGAAAAATATAAGCCCTAACTCGTCTTAGGATTCTGAGGTTGTCTTTCGTCACGACCTAAATCCTCACATCTTCCAGGCTATTTGTGTGATTCTTCCACACATATGTAAGCCCTAAACTAATAAAGTTTGCAGAATGAAACATTTAAATATTTCTCATTAAAATTGAAGCCAAACAATAGGATAGACTGAGAAGTCACGAAGGTTATCCTCTGGATGTATGACATCCCCTAGTTCTTCCTCCTTTAAATTCTACAAAAAAATGTTCCAAATTTGAGTCATTCCCATTTCACACCTCTTTGTCCAATTTTGTTAAAAATTCATATCCTTTTTGAGCTCCTTGAAGATAATATTTCCTGATTTTTACCGTAAGTTTTCTTAAGTTATTTCGGTCATTTAAGATGTACTTAACAATAGGGGCTTGCCCTTATAAGAAGCATGTCTGAACCCAGCTTAAAATAAACCCTATTTAATTATTTGTATTAAATAAGGGAACTTGTCTGCAAATAAATGATTTCACAGACCAAACAGAAGTCATATGTTTCTCAGTTATTTGATCGAGCCTCATCCTCAAGTCTTGTGTTTATCCTTTGGGATAGATACAAGGTTTGAGGTTAAACTATGAAAATTTTGGTGTCCGTTTGATTTCATATTTTTCCGAAACTATATATATGTAAATTAAAATGTCCTTCCAAAGCGGGTGACAGGATTTTAATTCCGATGACCGACAGCTTCCAACAGGCAACTCCTCCAACCAAAAAAAAAAGTACCGACATCCTTTTCATTGTAAAATCCTCTCTAGCATTGATTCTTAATAGTGGTTGTAGCCCTTCTGCTTCTCAGCGGCTGCTATACTCATCAGGGGGCCTTCGTAGTCCGCATTGACTTGACCGTAGTCCTAGTCAAAATTTAGAACACTGCACTGTGCTATATTCTCTTTGTCAAGTGCAAGATCTAAGCTATCTTTAAAGGAGAAGATTAACTTTTGACCTTATGTTTTCCTGCAAAAGACAAGAAAACATCAGCGCGCTTAAATTCAAAATGAACAAAAAAAATAACAAATTATCTTTAAGTGGATTTTTGGGCCATACGGGTACAAAAATTTTAATTAATTTAATATAGAAAAATTAAAAACTAAAGTGAATTTTTAAACTTTCAACTTTAGATTTTCTTTATTAAAATTAAATTTATTACAAATTTTGGACCCAGTCACAGATTTTCGCCAAATAGTCATCCTCAGAACAAGTATCACTTTCAAAATTCATTTTGTAGAACATTAAGTTATATAATATTTCTTCAAATATGGCCAATTGACCGGTAGCATGGGCCTTTCTCCCTGAAAATCCACTAACTGGTAAGATCATTCTGAATAGACCTTCTCCATGACTAATTGTCCCTCCCAAGTTGGTTCAAAATTTCCACCTATCTTGCTGTGTGTAAGGATAGGTCTCGTGAGGATGAATATAAGTTAACCAACATTGAACATTCTTGGAAGTACATCTAATACTATCTCTCAGTTTATCGTGGCCCGGATTATCTTTGCATGGTAGGGTTCTAGATTCAATTTTACTTCTAATCAATTTATTTTGAGACTCCCCAATTCTGCAAGTCAGAGCTTTGAATTGTCTTCTACTATAATGTGTTTAGTAATGGTGACTCTGAGAGACATTAGTTGAACTTTCGATGGGAGTACAACCTCAGATCCGTACACGAGCCCATATGGTATACACTGGGTAGGAGTTCTAAACATTTTCTGGTGTGTCCTGGACAATATGGACCATAAAGCTTCTAACAACTTCTGGTGCCATCCCTTCTTTTTCTCATCCAAAGTTTTTTTTAAATTTTTATGGGTGTCTTATTGAAAGCCTTGGCTAGGTCGTTTGTTATGGGATAATAAATCATAGAGTATCTCCAATCAATCACATGTCGTTTAACAAAGTTTTTGATCTAGGTGCTCTTGAAGGATGAACTGTTGTAAGAAATTACTTTGCATAGAACACCAAAGCGATAGACAATCTGACTCTTAAAATGCTGAAGAATGTGGTGCTTCATAACCTCTCGCAACGACACTACCTCTACTAACTTAGAGAAGTAATATGTGGCAGCGAGAATAAATCTGTGTCCCTTCAAAGTTGTAGGGTATATCATCTCACTATATCTAGTCCCCAACAATCAAATGGGCACAAGGTGACGGTTGGGTGTAGTACATTTGGAGGTTGGTGCAAGACCACTACATGAACTTGACACAGGTGACACTTTCTGGCTTCATCCATGCATTATATCAACATCACTAACCAATAATATCAGAGTCTTTTAATTTTCTTCTTCTTATTTGGCCCTAACTGGTGAGCTCCACAATATCCAACGTGTACTTCCTTAACAATATTGTGTGCTTTTGCTCTGCTTAGACATCGCAGCCACATCTGATCGAACGACCTTCTATAGAGGGCATTACCTATCAAAGCAAACGACATAGCTCTTCTCATTAAAGGATATGCTTCTAACTTGTCATTTGATTGTTGTCAAGTTTGCAAAAATTCTATTAATGGCCTGCACCAATCTTTAGTATTGTTTGCTACTGTAGCTAATATCACTTCTTTTCCAAACTTAAATAGATTATCAATGTCCATCTTTGACAAAATTTGACGTTCTTGTTTTGTAACATCAATTAAATTCTCTGCAGACACACCAATTCCTTAGCAAGCTTGGTTAAAGCATAGGCATGGGTGTTCTCTCGCAGAGGAATCCCATATAGTGTTGTTGCAGGGATCTATTCTAATATCTTCATTGCATACTTGGTTTCAAAATCTTGTATTGGCTGACAACTTGTTGAATTATGAGTTGTGAAATGCCATAGATGACAATGTTTGTTATGACCATTGATATTGCCAACTCCAATCTAGCACTCAAAGCTTCATATTCCGCCTCTTTGTTCATGCACAACTTTGTCAAGGGGTAAGAAAACTTTAACATTCTTTGATCTGGTGTAATTAAAATCAGATCAATCCTTACTTTCTCTAGTATGACTATTTGTAACCACTTATCCTTTCTTGTTGACAAAGCTCCATCAAAATACATTTCTCAATGTCTTGCATTGGAAGATTCTACTTGTAGTATCTGCTCGTTTGATAATCATCATTGAGAGGAGACCAAGTTGGAAGTGGGTGCATTGTAGAAAAAAAACTTTTAAAATCTGCCGTTTAATAGCGCGAAGGGGTACAAAATTTATATCAAATTGCAATAAAATCATTGAAAACCTTGCTAAACATCTGAATACTGTTGGTCAGGTCATCAAATATTGCAATGGATTAACTTTCAAAATATGGATGATCTTATGAGAAAGCATGTAATGCTTAAGATTCTGAGCGAAAAAAAGTTAAAGTTATACAGTGCTTCTCAATAAGAGGATACTTTACCTTTAATGGTATTAGATGTCGAATCAAGTAGTAAAGTGTGTTTTCCTTACCCTCGTCATTAACCTGAGCAAACAGGGCTCTGAGAGAATCATTTAAGGTCATGGTTTAAAGTATCAATAGTTTTCCCAGGATCAGAGCTGCAAAAACAAGACGTGTCATCAAATACTGCTTAATATCCTTAAAGGCCCATTGACATTTTTTTCCCAAATGAATTAAGCATCCTTTTTAATTAATGTTGAAAAGGGTTGACATTTACCTGACCAATAAGATATAAAGTGTCTCATTTATGCCAATTTACCCTGAAAGTAACGTAAATGTTTCAAGTTTTTGGGAGGCAAAATTTCAAAGATTTCTTTAATCTTATCTGGGTCGATCTTGATTCCCCGATGACGAACAACGAATCCTAGAAATTTCTCAGAGGTAACACTAAAGGCACACTTTAAGGGATTCATCTTATGAATATATTGTCGCAATCATTCGAACACGATTGCCAAATCATACATGTGTGCTACTAACTATTTACTTTTGATTACCAAGTCATCCAAGTAGCAATCCACTTAATTATGGATGAGGTGATCAAAGATCTTCATCATAGCTTGTTGGTAGGTTGTTCCGGCATTCTTCAATCCAAACGGCATCACCATGTAGCAAAAGATTCCGATCGACATTCTAAAAGTTATTAACGCTGCATCTTTTGGAGCCATCTTGATCTAATTGTATCCTAAAATCCATCCATGAATAAAAAAATCTCTTATATCGATGTTATTTCCACCATTAACTCTGGTAACGATACTGAGAACTCATCATTTGGACATGCTTCATTTAAATATTTGAAGTCGACGCATACATGAATTTTTCCATTCTTCTACTTAAGTTGCACAATGTTGGTTAAACATGTGGGGTATTACTATTCTCATATAAAGTTAGTGTCTATTGTTGACCTCACTTTTGGTTGAGGTTTAGTTTTTCCTCTTTAGTAGCCTAAGGTCTAGCCATAAGGCTTTCCTATTGACTATTCTTAGAAAACTAGACATGGAACCCTCACCATTAGAAATTCTATCCTCTCCTCTACTCAACTGGAAGTTCCACATATCGATCCTAACCTCTAAGGCTTAGTAGGTCGGGTCACTATAAGGGAAACTCAAGATGAGTCACCCTTAGGACTGTTGGACC
>NEWO01000359.1:355346-371660 GCA_003013225.1 Phalaenopsis aphrodite | reverse complement strand
GACCATTTTTAACCAAAAGCCCCAAATTTGCCTTTAAGGGTCCAAATTTCCCCAAATTCAACTTAAATGTCCATCAATTTGATCTCAATTGACCCCAATTCCAATCCTAAAATCAAATTTATTCTTGATATGACCAAAATAAACCAAATACAAGCTTAATTGATCAATGATTTGAGCTCAATCTTGATTTAGATCAAAACCCTAATTTTGACCATGTGACCTAATCTTACCAAATTGAACATATAGCCTAGTCAATTGGCCCCAATTAATGTTGAAAAATCTTTACAACATTTTGTTACATCAAAATCAATCATTAATTGGCCTTGGTGAAGCCTCAAATTCATTTGATTTTGGCCTAAATCCGAAATTCCCAAATTTAGCTCCAAATTAGCGAAGTCTCAAAATTTCACCCAATTGATTGCCTTAACCCCCAAATTGGGATCCAATTCATGTTAAAAATTTTTCATAGGATCCCCATTGAACATTTGCAATAATCAATTTGAACTTATCTCAAGGCTAATCCAAGCCTAGCCCAACATAACCAAATTGACTAAAAATCAAAATGCCCTCAAATTGACCCTTCAATTGAACTCAAAATCACTTCCATTTTTCACTAAATTTGTTCCTTATGATCCTCTACACCAAATACAATATTTATTTGGGTCATTTGACTTGGCTAACTTAGCCCAAACCCAAGATTTGGTCATTTGCACCCACTTGGCCCCATGCACTAAAGTTGACCTAACCACCCGAAAGTAACCAAATTAACTCCATCACAACCCTTAGTTGGAATTAGTGACCAGTTCAAACACCATGAAACCACCTAAATAAAGTCATGGACCAAAGGTTTCCCAAATTAAGGGATCTTATTTCCAAAAGTACACATGCTTAAGATATCTTTGCCAAATCAAAGCACATTTGCAGTAAATTGTTGTGATGGATTCCTCTGGATGCTCTGAGAACCTAGCCACCTCCCCCTAGACGGCAGACCAGCCTAGTGGCTGAAAAAGTTCAAAACTAGGAGGCACCCTCCATGGCACCTCATGCAAATCAAACCTAGAGGCCAGCTCAGCCAAACCAATTGTTGGAGCTCCTCTGCCCTCCACCTAAGCACCATAATGCACCCAAGCTTATGCCCTCAGAGCCACCCCATGACCATTTTTTATAAAAACTCATCTCCACGGCCATTGGAGGTGTGCTGAAATTTCCTTAGTGAGGCCTCTCCAAACTTAACACGGAGCTTCCATAAGATCCCCTCAGTGCATTCCAACCATTTTTCCTCACAAATTTCAATCACCGAAACTTAATTTTGAGCTTGGAACCTTGTCAGAAACCAGGATAGAATCCAATAACCCTCCATAGTCGACCCAACCTCAAATTAACTCTACCCACACCTTCACAATACTGAAAGAAGCCAAAGCCCCATAAAATCCTCCTTCTACAAAGCCTCTACCATGTCTCTAGACCAACACCCAAATCTGGCCGTGATCGAATTCATACTTAGGCCTTACACCAAGACCAGAGACTCCATCCCTAAGTTCTTTGGATCATAACGAACGTGCCAAGACCCTCTGATCGAAGCTTCACTTCTGAGAGAAAAGGTATAAAACCTCACCTCATCCCTAGTATATTTTGATTCTCCATTTACTTAGAGTTAATTTGATTTCTTGATTACCATATGGACGTGTTCGTCTCACTTAGATGAGTCCATAGGATCAAACCCAAGGTGATTTTGTTGAGTCTAGGCTAAAATCTTAAGGTTTTATTATGGACGGTCACGGGATCATTCTATCGGGAACGATGACGGAGAGTCGTTTGATCGAGCGTGTATCAAATGGACGGAGGAGATCGAGCAAGATAGCGCTTCGAGACGTAAACAACAGGTCGAGTCAGCAGCTACGTGGACGGCGGCGTCCAACTAGAGTGCGCCATGCATTCCTTCGGAGCTGCCTAAGATCTAGTCAGCACATGCGGTTTAAATAGATAAATAGCGCTTTTTCTTATTTATTTAAATACCCTTAACTTAAAAAATACATAACTTTGTGTAGAAAAATCACAAAAAATACCCACTTGCTCATTGAATAGAGGAGAGCAATGTGGAACAAAATTTCAAGTCCCTTTGATGCATATTTTATTTTTAATTAATTACACTCTTTGGAGTCATTTGATTCTCCATGCATATTGGCACATCGCCTTCACTTAAAATTTTGGCATGTTGTAGCCTTTGTCAAGGGAAATATCCTCTAATTTTTCCAAAGTCAGAGGAAGTCCCAATACATAGATCCATATTTTTCATGTTTTTGCACATTATTTCCTTAAAATAATCATGAAAATTAGCATGTTAATTAGAAAATTCCAAGAAAATTTTGGAAGGTCCACCAAGACCAGTGATGCTTTTGGAAATAATTTCATGGACCATGTCATTTAAAATATACCTAATTTTTACAAACCCTAAATCACTAAGATAATTAATTTTCAAAATTATGAATATTTAAATGACTTGATTTTTAATCTCTACTGTAGTTGATGATCCAAAGAACTTATTATAAAAATTTCATAATATTTTGAGTTCATTTGATAACCTAAGTTGATTTTTAAAGATAAATAGCATTTGTAGCACCAAAATGATTTTTAAAAAATCTAAATGCAACTCAAAAATTTTTTAAACTTAGATTTTTTAGTTCTTTGTGATCAGAGGTATTTTCTAAAAATAAAAATGATATTTAAAATAAAAATTTGATTTTTAACCTATTTTAAATATTTAAATAACTAAAAATTCACAAAAATCACAAAAATAATAAAACTGAGGGAAATATTCTAAATTGCTTTTTAAGCACTTAAGAACAATTAAAATATTTTTCTTAATTTTCTAAATAAAGAAATTGAATTTTAAAACCTAAAAATGATTTTTAAAGGCTAAAAATGAGTTTTCATTAAAATAATTCCAATTAATCAAATAAAATTAATAAAAACATAAAATCTTCATCTCTGAGTTCTCTGACCTCAGGGAGACTTTTCAAAAAAATAAAACTTAATTTTCTCTATTTAAAATATTTTATACTTGATAAATACCCCAGAACTTAAAATAATTCTTGAAATTGACATAAAATTCAAAAGATCATGAAATTTAGTCCAAAGCCTTCTCTGGTTTAATGTTACCTCCAGTAAAAGTTTCAAGGTATTAGGACTTACCTTGGTCAAGTTAGGAATTTTCTTAAAAAAACCTATTTTTTGCATGAAAATAATTATATAAATTAAATTAAATCTTGAAAAATCACATTTCCTCCACTGATGTCTTAATTGACCCATGAATGAGGTAGGATAAAAATTCCAAAATATTTTAGATTAAATTTGATAAATTATGAAGTGATAGAGCCTTAGGGGCAAATGTGTAATTTTGGAAAATAGCTTTAATTAACATTTAGGCTTAATTTAAGGAGGGAAATGAGTAACCTTTGATCTTAATCATTTTATTTGATGTTTGAAACACAAGGGGTTAATTGGTAGGAACCAACCTCATTTTCCTAATTAAAAAGATAAGTTAATAGATTTCTAAATTAGTAAAATTTGGAAATTTATTAAAATAAAATGAACCGAGGACTTAGGGGTATGACTTTTGAAGTCAATAATTAATCAATTTAATACCCCTATTTTTTAGTTTAAAAAAAAACTTCAAATCATTAATCATGACCACCTAAAGCTTAACGTTTTCAAAACTAACTAAGACACTCACTTAGGTCTTAAGGGCTTAATAGTGACTTAGGCTAAATCAAGTTTCATTTAAAATAGGATTAGAAAAGTAAATATCATTGAAAATTAAAACATCTTTCAAACACTACAAGCCTAATTAGATCTAAAATTTGGGCTAGGTGTTCCAACAACACTTGCCCCTTTAAGGATCTTCACCCACATAATTCTTAAATTGAATCACAAGTGATGATTAACCTATTCTTAGAGATAATTGAGACATCAATGTTCACTGAGCATTAAAGTTACTTACAGGTTGACTTATTAAGAAACATAATCAGTTTAAAAGAACTCAAGATTTTCCACCAGGCAGCGAGAGAGTAGCACGGGCCTGCTTCTTTCTCTAGATCTACTAAACTTAATATGTTTTACTTAACAAGATCATCCTTAACTAAACTCCTAAGGACCCACCAAGATATGATCAAGGTCGTCAAGATTTTACTTCCATATTTTATATAAACTACCTTAACATGCAATTTAAGTTTCAGGTGGCAGAACGAGAAGACTCGCTAGGTACGCTTTTACAATTTTCAGCGTTATCTTTCTTGTACTTTCATACTGTACTTTTATACCTGCAAATTTGCATGCTAAACAATGAAGCCACCCTGCATGAAAACTAAAACTATCATGATAGCCATAAAACCAAAACCAAAACCAAAACCAAAACTAAAATCAACCAAGATAAAATTCACCGCCACAACATTCAAAATATAAAACAACTCAAAATTTAATCACAAACATCACATAAAACTATAATTGCCAAAATTTAATCACAAACATCACATAAAAGAACAATTGTACCTAAATTAAGATGTCTCTCTATTGGATGATCAGGAATCCCTCGGAGGAGGTAACCTACGGTTGCTAACGAGGCTTCCCACGGTCCAAATAAAATTATGGAACTCAATAAGTTTAGTTTAGTAAGTCCATTTGGACTAAGTGAATTCAATAGAAAATAGTGGTGCCGAAACGAGGGAACCATAGGATCCTAATCGGTGTCACTATAATCAACTTTAATATGCCACTATAAAATTTAAAGAACTTCAACCATAGGGCCACCTAATTTGACATTACAACTTGGCACACCTGATTTAATGGCAGCACGACCATCTTTAACAGCAAAACCTATCTTCCCCAGCTAAACCAGTCTAACTTCCTTAGACTTAAACAACAAAGTCATAGGACTTTGAGGTTGCTTGCTTATGCAACGTAAATCCTCACCTTATCTTTAGGGCTTTGTATAGCCCTGCTATACAATATAAAAGCCCTAACTCTTCTTAGGATTCCGATGTTGTCATTTGTCACGAACTAAATCCTCACATCTCTTAGGCTATTTGTGTGATAGTTTCACACGAATATAAGCCCTAACTAATAAAATTGGCAGGATGAAACACTTAAAATTTTCTCCTCAAAGTTGAAGCCAAACATTAGGATAGCTTGAGAAGTCATCGAGGTTCCCCTCTGGATCCATGACATCCCCTAGTTCTTCCTCCTTTGTACTCTACAACAAAATATTCCAAATTTGAACCAATCCCCTTTCACACCTCTTTGTCCAATCTCATTGAAAAGTCATACCCTTTGAAATTCCTTGAAAATATTATTTCTTTATTTTTATCGAGAGTATTCTTAAGTGATTCAGTCATTTAAGATGTAATTAACTATAGGGGCTTGCCCTCATAGGAAGCATGTCTAAACTCAACTTAAAATAAACCCTATTTAATTCTTTATATTAAATAGGGGGACTTTTTGACAAATATAAAGGTTTTGCAGACCAGACGAATGCCATACTTTTTTTAGTTTATATGATCGAGCCTCATTCTCAAGTCTTGTGCTTATCCTTCGGGATAGATACATGGTTTTAGGTAAAGTGCTCTTTCATTTAAACTATGAAAAATATGGGGTCAGTTTCATTTCATACTTTTCTAAACTTCAACGTCCTTCTGAGGTGGGCAGCGGGATTTCGATTCAGGTGACCAACAACTTGTTACGGGAAACCCCACCATCAATACCAAAAATAGCGTCGTCAGCTTCTGGCGACTTCGCTAGGGATAAGCTTTTCTCTGCATTCAAATCAAGAAATATTATTTTCACACATCGGTAATATGTCCATGTCCCTCTTGGACAAAATTACATTTCTTCCATTGACATGATTTACCCATTTCTATGTTAAGAAAGTACAGCTAACTCTTTGGACTTGAGGACAAAGGGGTTCAGAAGGCCATTTAGGAGTCTTTAAATTTTCTTATGGGTTGGACCCCCTATAGGTGTGTTGGTGGACTAGTTCCACCTGGGCATTTCCTTCCAGTAAATAGGTCCTACACTGGGTCCCAAAATACTTCACATCTCCCTTCCAAGTTTGATTTGTTATTCCGCAAGTTAAACCAAATCGTGTTGTGCTGCGCGCACTTTGAGATTTTCTTATATTAATTAAATTTTACACATTTTCTTAAACAATATTTTAAAATACCCATAAATTCAGACCCGCCCGGTCCACAGATTAACCTCTACTTTCAGTGCTTGGACTAAAAATTATGAGGTTCTTTTGACCATTTAGCTAACCCTGAAAACTTTATGTTTTAAAGCCCACTGCAATGGCTTACCGAATGTTGACCTTTTCCAACAACCTGCCAACAGACCGTAACACCATAACGTCGCTCCCACCATCTAGTTTGGAACTGGATTTAAAGATCTCGAGGTCATCCTCGGGAAAGTCCCATTCGTGGTAATGAGGATCGCCGCTCCAGAAATGCAGGATCCATTTGCAGAATTCAACCTGAATTTCCTTCAAGACTTCCTTGCCAATAAGAAGGCTAAAGCTACTATCGTCGTGACACCCGTCAAATCCGCTAGCCCTGCCGCTGCTAAGGGGAAAGAGGTGATAATTGTTGAGGATCCGACTGAAAGATTAACTCTCATACCACCTATGTTTGAAATCGGATCAATTTCAAGGATTGCTCCGCTGACCTGAACTTAAAGGAGGAATCGTAACAGAAAGGTTCAGAGGGCCATCAAAGCCTAGGCTCCTGAGAAGACACCCATTGAGGAGGAGCCTCATCAAGTTGAAGAAGTATTACCAGAATTTTATCTACTCCTGCAAGGAAGTAGATTCAGATACCAAGGTATATGAGAGTATCCAAGGGATCGCTTTTGCATTACTGTCACTTCATGGACATAGTGAGGAGAGGAAGAAGTTCACTCCTATCACTCAAGTTAGTGCAGTTTTTAGAAGGCTTGCTACCAAAGAAGGATGTTCACTTAGTGAGTTACTTAAACGAGTCGGAGAAGCAATTTCTCCTCGCATGAAGAAGGAACTTTTGAAGGGTGTTAAATTCATTAGAGAGTCCCACAAGACAACTAGAGTGCCATCTACTCGTATCCCCGTTTGGTTATGTTGAGGGAACATGATTGATACCGCAGTGATCACTACTGATCATACCACCACCAGGGCCACAGATCATCGACCAGTTAAGTCAAGACTGGCTCCAAAGATCTTACCTGTTACCCATTATAAAGAAACTCATACAATCCCAAAAGTAAAGTAGAGATGCTTACCTGGCACTATAGTCGGTCTACACCACGAGGAGCATACTTTCCCTAGACATACCAATGTTTCTACTAAGACGCTCAGTCCTGAGACATCATCATCAAAAAAGCAAAAGGTATAAATACCCAAGGTTGCTGCACCGATACAGTTCAGTAAGCCCGCGGGATAGAAAATGAAACTAGGATATGAGGTATCTGATATCGTCACAATAATAGCCAGCGAGATGGAAGAACAAATTGAGGATGTCCATCAGGATCCTCCAGATCTCAAAGAAATTAAGGAATTAATAATTGAAGAAAAAGTTGAGAAAATCAGGATCAAAATTTTTGAGTTAGCTAAAGAACACAGAATTTCCGTTAATACAGATAGTGAAGATTTTGATTACAAAGATTACCTGGAGGAGGATTTCATGGATGTCCATGTGATCAAAACCAGAGCCACCACATCTGTGTGTAAGGCTCAACCTCACACCGAAGAGAACGCCATAGATGAACTGCATAGGGTTATCCTCCTAAGGGATGACTAGGTTATTCTACTGGAGAAAAGAATAGAGGATATGACTGCAGTTATGACCGCCATGGCCACTATCCAGGGGCAATCACAAGCACCGCAATTGGCTTCACCAGAGGTTAATCAGCCATAACTTATACACATTGTAGATGAAAGGAGAGAGGTTCCCTCAACGAACAGAGAAGAGCAACATAGAAAGGATTCTCCATCTAGTGCCATGCCAGAAAAGGAGTTCAAGCAAATGGTTGAACAGGTGCGGGACCCCTTAGCCCAATCTAAGGGTAGTGCATTAATTTTGAAGGGTAGACCTTACCCGGAAGAGTTCGAGCCCGTGCCTTTCCCCAAGGGTTTTGTGGTCCCAAACTTGAAAATATTTGACAGGACTGGAAATCCTAGATAGCATATAGTAAATTTTTGAGCCAGTTGTGGCAATGCAAGGAATAACGAGGCTCTACTCTACTAGCAGTTTGTCAGCAGCTTGTCAGGAATTGCTTTTGACTGGTACGCTGACTGGCCCAACAGGCCAGTCAAAAGATTTTCTGAGTTAGAGCCATTGTTTATGAAAAGATTTGCTGGGGTACAACACCATGTGTCTATCGGAGAACTCATGATGGAAAAGCAAAAGTCTAGCAAAACTTTGGTAGACTATATTTTGAGGTCGAGAAACCTTAGCATGAAATGTGAACCTCAACTACAGGAACATCATGTGATTGAAATTCTGCTCAAGAGCATTCATGGACCAGTAGCTTTCATGCTTAAGGGACTCACCATCAAATCCTTTGAGAAGCTACTTAGTAAAACCAACAGTCTTCAAGAGGAGATTAAGCACATGGAACCACATGAAAAGGCTAAGATGGCCAAAGTACTTGAAAAGAAATCAGGAGTAGTGGCGACTGTCGATAAAGGAAAGCAGCTGATAAAGATATATGCAGAAGAACATCGCCAGTCCTTTAAGAAACAGAGTAGTCAATCCAACTAGCGGCCGCCTCAAGAAGGAGCACCTCGAACAGGGGATAAAAGAATATCCCTATTGGAGCGACATAAAATTGTGTATTCCTTCAAGGATGAAGTAGTACCTAAAATATTCAGGAGTCTGATGAAGAAGCCAGAATTCAAACTACCGGATCCAAAGAAGGCCGAAGAGGAGGATAAGAAAAATGAAACAAATTATTGCTCATACCACCAGTTGCTTGGGAAAACTATAGAAAAGTGCTTCGTCTTTAAGGACTGGCTCGAGAAGAACCTTAAGGAAGAGAATATAAAAATCCTGAATGAGTATCTGTGAGAACCTGAAAAAGGTTCCATAAACATGATTTCAACTGAGTCGATTTCTTAATTGATCCATATGTGGAAATAGATGGATGGAGTACAACTTGGGATGAACTCAAGAGGGTCCTTGATTACATACAGGATTCATCAAAACAAGCTTCTACAAATACTGAAGAAGAATGGAATGAGGTATAGAGGAGATCATTGAAGAAGAAACTAAACAAGATCCAATATGCATAAAAAAAAGCCTCTATTCAGAGTCTGCAACATACCAAGCCCGAGATGAAGATTTCGCTAGTAAATTCGTCATCGTCAGGAACAAAGAACAAGAAGATGAAAAGTGTCACTGCAAATATTGATAGCACGGGGGGTAGGATAGGGGCTGCCTCTACTAGATTGGTTGTCTCAGATTCGGGGAAGAAAATCCTCGAACCCCTGACTTTGTATGATTATCTAGTTGTCCATTCGAGGTCTTATGAATATAATTTTTGTGATTTTGGCTACGTTTTAACTATTTCTGGTGATAAAATAACTGATAATGACTGATCTAGCTTCAATCTCAATCCTAAAATGATCCTCAAATCGTACTTGAGTCCGATGAACTCGTTGTCAAGTCCAAAGAACACATCAATAATACCTTTTACGACACACTGATAATGAGGAGCCAATTCTTGAGCATCATGGTACACCATTTTCCATCAACTTAGATCTTTCTGACGAAGAGGGAAAGATACAGGAAGATTTAACAACAATATCTCAAGAAGAAGAAATCACAGAAGTTAACTTGAGGAAGGAAAAGTGTTACCACAAAGAACAGCTCCAACAGACAAAGGAAAACAAATAATGACTCTAGAAGAGATACCCCCACCTCTACCAGTGGAAGAACCACATGATCAAATAAAATTAGAGGATCATACAAAGTACACTACAACGTGCGAGCTCATCTTAGGTAGTTGCCGGCCCGATTAAGTATCTACGATGCTCTGAACCTGTCAAAGGAGATGAGGGTGTCTTTAGTTACAGCTTTGCTTGACCCAGAAATTTGTTTAGCTCAGTTGGCCAGCACATCCTCAGAAGACGTTTGCTCGTTGAAAGAACAGTCAGGGGTAACTTTCACAGAAGAAGACTTGCTACTTGGTGCCGTCGAGCACAACCGTCTACTCTACATCTCCGTCAACATCGGCAGATTTGTGTTATCCAAAGTTTTAGTGGATCCTAGAGCATCTCTTAACTTGATGAGCCTACTGACATAAGCAAATTTGGATATTGAAGCTCAAGAGCATACGATCGTTAAAATAATGTTAAGAGGATTCAACCAAAAGGGAGAAAGAGCCCTCAGATCAATTACAATGCTTATGAAGGTTGGAGAACTTGTAACAACCACTAAATTTCATATCATCGACGCCGGGACCTCTTTTAACGCTCTACTGGGTCAACCATGGATTCATGAGCACAATATGGTTCCATCATCTCTACACCAGTGCATCAAATACCGCAAAGATGGACAAGAAAATTGCATCAAGGGAGATCTACAACTGTTTTCAGTGCATGAAGTTGGTATCCATGAAGATGCTGTCTACTATGCGCCTCCGAAGAAAACTGTCTTCTCGCGCGAAGTCATCACAAACAAAGTTAAAGATTCAGAAGAATCACAGAAAAGAGGCCATTCAACTCCGTTTCAACAATCTTCCATCACTTCTTTACAAAGTGATGGTGAAAGGCCTTCTAGTTCACGCACCCGAGGTCAAGGTCGGGGACGTGGACGAGGAAGGATCAATTTAATTGTTGAACAAACTAGGCCAACCATCAACATTGGTAATGAAAACAGTTCTGAAGATGAAATAATGGTAACAAGACAAAAGAGACCTCAGTACGAGATATCTCTAGAAGATACAGAAAAGAATGAATATCAAATAATGTATGATCGGATAAACCACTATGTGAATGCTATGACCCTCACTCCGATTCTCCCTCAAAAGGTCAAGAGTTTAGAGGTTAAGAAAGTTTGTAGTGTTGGTTCAAAGTTGATCAAATTTTACTATGCTTCTACCTTTATTGAGCTTGAAAAATATGTAAATTTGGATGTTGATTCTAATGAATTAATGGAATTGCCTTTTGGTTACTTCTCACCTTGTGTTCAAAAGTTAATTCAACAGGTACACTTACCAAAATGAATGCCAAAAGATAAATTTCAACTTTTTGAAAAATTATGGAATGCTAAAAGTCGAACTCAAAATTCAAAATAGGGTCTCAGATTTAGTACAGTCAGACCATTTGATGATTCTAAATTTTACATGGTTATTATTGGTAAATCAAAAGAGGATTGCCTCGATATAAAGAAAGACTCTACTGATCAATGAATAGAAGATGCTCCCCTAGAGTTTGAGGAAGAAATTAAATTTACTATTGATGAATTGAAAGATATTAATCTTTTGGACCCGGTCATAGACATTTGGCCAATGAAGCTCCTAAAGCAGTCAATAGACACACCAATTAATCTTTTGGACCTGGTCATAACCATGAATAGAAGTCGCTAGACAATACAGAATTTTAAAACCAAGATTAGCAGAATACCATCAATACACAATGAAGCTCCTAAAGCAGATCCCCGATGTGACTTTCTATCAGATTCCTAGGAGAGATAATGCCCATGCCGAAGCTCTAGCAAAACTTGCTAAGGAAATGGCGTGTTCCCCGGATGATTCCATTGAAGTCATAGTGTAAGGAAGATAAGTCTTATCTCAGATTGACTTTGAAACTCTACATAAGGCTGGAAAAGAAGAAACAATAAATACAGTTGCAGACATCAATGAAGGTTGGCGCAAGCCATTAGTAGAATATTTGCATATTATAATGCTGGCAAAAGACAAGTCTGAGGCACACGACTTCACAAGAAGGGCTATGTCTTATACCTTGGTGGGAAATGTTCTCTACAGAAGATCATACGACTAAATGTGGCTACGGTGTTTGAATAGAGCCAAAGCACCAAATATTGTTAAAGAGTTACATACCGGATTGTGTGGAGCTCACCGGTCAGGGTCAAAAATGAAGTTGAAGATCAAAAGACTCGGGTATTATTGGCTAGCAATGATGTCTGATTGCATGGATACAACTAGAAGATGTCACCAATGCTAAGTGCATGGGGTGGTCTTACACCAACCTCCGAATGTGCTACACCTAACTGTTGCCTCATGGCCATTTGAGTGTTGGGGCAAGGACATAATAGGTCTGATAGACCCTCCATCTTCCAAAGGACACAACTTTATACTTGCCGCTACAGATTACTTCTCCAAATGAGCATATGCAGTACCATTACGTGAGGTTACGTCACAGCACATCCTTCAATTTTCCAAAAATAAAATCATCTAGCATTTTGGAGTACCACGAAGAATAATTTCGGACAATGGGACAACTTTTAGAACTACAAAGATCAACAATTTTGTTAAAAGACATGGGATAGGCTTGAGATACTCTACGATTTACTATCCTAGAGTAAATGGTCTGGCAGAAGCCTTTAACAAGACATTGGTACATATTTTGAAGAAAACACTGGATGAAAACAAAAGAGATTGGCACAACAAATTGTTAAAAGCCTTGTGGGCCTACCAGACAACGTTTAGGACTCCCAGTCAGTGTACAACCTATATACTCGTGTATGGTACTGAGGCCATGCTACCGCTAGAAATCCAGACACCATATCTTAGAGTTGTCATTACCAACCAACTCACAATGGAAGAAAGCACAAAACTCAAACTTGAAGAATTTGAGAGTCTCGAGGGAAAACGTTTGGAAGCACAACAACATTTGGAGCTTTACCACGCAAAGATGGTACAAGCCCATGACAAATTGGTCTGCCCAAGGACATTCAAAGTTGGTGACCTCGTACTTGTGCTTAAAAGGCCTATTCTTGCATGCAGCCAAATAGGTGAGAAATTCGAGCCAACTTGGGCGGGACCATTTGTCGTTGAAAAAGTCTACTTAGGAGGAGCCTAATTCTAGGGCAAAAGACCCATATTACCAATAAACGGGCAATATCTGAAGACCTATTACGTAGCGTGACTCCGCTTTCCTCTGCTTACTTTTAAACTTTGAAATTTTGATTATTTTTACAACCTATATGCTCGTGTATAATACTAAGGCCATGCTACCGGTAGAAATCTAGACACCATATCTTAGAGTTGTCATTGCCAAGCAACTCACAATGGAAGAAAGCCCAAAACTCAGACTTGAAGAATTGGAGAGTCTCGAAGGAAAACGTTTGGAAGCACAACAACATTTGGAGCTTTACCATGCAAAAATGGTACAAGCCCATGACAAATTGGTCCGCCCAAGGACATTCAAAGTTGGTGACCTCGTACTTGTGCTTAAAAGGCCTATTCTTGCATGCAACAAAATAGGTGGGAAATTTAAGCCAACTTGGGCGGGACCATTTGTCGTTGAAAAAGTCTACTTAGGAGGAGCCTAATTTCAGGGCAAAAGACCCAAATTACCAATAAACGGGCAATATCTGAAGACCTATTACGTAGCGTGACTCTGCTTTCCTCTGCTTACTTTGAAACTTTGAAATTTTGATTATTTTTAGGTTATCTATATGGCCAAATGTCTATGACCGGGTCCAAATTTTGTAATTAACCTCAATATAATGAAAGTTTTGAGAATAGCATTTTAAACTTCATATTTTCTTCTTTCTACTTTTAATCAAATAAAACTCATACATAAAATTCTTCAAACCCAAAACAAACTAAAATTTACTTTAATAAATAATTTG
Organism: Phalaenopsis aphrodite; assembly: GCA_003013225.1. NCBI lineage: Eukaryota > Viridiplantae > Streptophyta > Magnoliopsida > Asparagales > Orchidaceae > Phalaenopsis > Phalaenopsis aphrodite. The sequence goes on along the minus strand of NEWO01000359.1, from coordinate 357,822 downwards.
TTTTGTTCTTGTTCATGAAAATTTTTAACCCACTGATGTTTTTCCTGTCATCTGCAGAAAAAAGTTGGGACAACGACTGATCTTTGCTTTCCAGGATGGTTGGACCCTCGCATTAAATGAGGAGATGGCGCCACGAGGCGGTACCATAAACTACAATGTGGATTTCAACCAGGTTGACATGGACTACAAGGGTCCTCTGATGGACGTAGTCAGCTGCAAAAAGAAAGAGGGACTTCCGTCACTACTGAGAGTGACCACTAAAGATAATGTATGATGCGAGGGAAAGAACGTGATAACTGAGCGTGATCCGATGGAGGGGCCCAGCCGTCTGCCCTCCATGGTAGCTACACCTGCTGGAGGATTAATAGCTGCCAATAAAGAAAAACTACCAAGTACTCTGCATCGCAGGAGGCAATGCAAGAACGCCAGTCGCAAGAGGCAGAGAGCTTTTCTACGACAAGAACTCAAATGTCAAAGAGAGACGAATAACTTACTCACCCCTATTCCTGAGGGGCACATTTACGATCCAGACCTAAAAGAAACTTTTGCTAGCTTACCCACCATGGAAGAAGAACAAGGGTTTGTGACAGATTCAAACACACTTCCAGTTTCAGATGTTTTGTGTCAGGGTTGCCCGCTATGCAACGTTGAAATATTGGCCGGGACATTAGCCACGGGCGCTTTTATAGGATGCCTAGATTGCAATGTTCTGCATCTACAACGTTTCAATACATTAGAAGAATACACTTGAAGCACCAACGATTCTCAGACTCCAAATTTCATGATGGATAAACTATATGTGCCGCTGGGGACGGATCAGTACGTATTGTGGAGCCCAGAGTCGTACATCTCGTTAGAGGCCGAGTCTCATATTCCAGATCGACCAACACTAGTTTGGGTTCTTGCTGATGCTCGAAGGAAGGAATGCCTGCGACAGCTGCCAACCCCCGGTATGGTAGAATACTAAAAGGTAAGTAAGGTAAATAAAAGAGAATTCGAGTTCTATGAAGAGGTTCAAGGAAAGTTTGTCAATATATTGGAAGGTCAGAGCTGTACACCAGGGTCTTCTCCGAGACTAATGAAAGAAGCATTCTGGACTGCATCTTCAATTTAAGAGATAGAGGTCGAGCAGGCCTTCTCATGGAAAGGACATATTCCGAGCCGAAGAAGTGGATAAGAGGGAAGGGAAGAATTACCATCCAATGTGGCTGTTGTTATAACTTCACGAATGACAGATAGTGGAATCCACCTGGGATCCTCAAGCATGATCAAGTAGATCCGCTACCGCCAATGATAAAATGGATGATCAAAAGGATGGTCAAATGGAATATTATACCTGCTACCTGCATTCCCAACAGTTGCATTATCAATGTTTATGAAGAGGGTGATTGCATTCCCCCGCAAATTTGCCTATCACGATTTCGTGAGGCCTTTCTGTATGGTATCATTCATAATTAAAAGCAATATTCTATTTGGGAAAGAAATAAATATTGTTGTCCCTCGTGAATTCAGAGGTTCTGTAGAGATTCGTCTTATAGCTAGTTCAGTACTTCTTCTCAAGGGCAACGGTGCAGACGTTGCCAAACATTGCATTCGAGGAGTACGACACCGTAGGGTGTCTGTGACTTTCCGCATGATGGATGGCAGTAAAGTACCATATGGATTCCAATAGGACCCAAAATTGGAGGATTTATTTCCATACGAGCTATGATAAGGTCGTACCTCTAAGTACATGCAAAGAGAACTCTTATTCTGGAGCAAGACTTAAAAGGTCTGCTTGATCAGGAGCTCAACATACCTGGCACAGAGGGTTCACTTTCTTTCTTTTAGCAATATGACATGTATCTGATGTATTCAGTCTACAATGTATTTGCTATTCTTGATGTATTTTTACATGGACTACATAATGTACCTTTTTGAGGCATTAGCCTAAGTTCGATTTATGACATCTTTGTTGGAGCAAATTAATGTAAATTCCTCTCAAATTGCACCTTTCTGTCAGTTTCCTTGTTATGTGAGGGATGAAAGCCATGAACCACGTGCTAGTTCAAAATTTCAATGAACAAAGAACGAAACAAAAAATTTTTAAAAAATAAATATAAAACAAAATAATCACCAATGAATAAACAACAAAACAAATTTCTTTTGGAAATCAACCAATTAAGATTAAAACTTTAAAGACATATTTTGAAAAATTAAGTGCGATAAAAATATATTGATTGAATTCTCTTATTTTTGAAGTTGCCTACGCTTGTTCTTGCAGCACAACCATGTTTATCTAGCTTAACTCTCTTCACATCTTCGTGGAATTTTGCATTCTGCAAAAAACTCCACAAAGCTCTGCAAATCTTCTACAAAGTTAACATTTCCACAAGACACACTTCTGCAAATTTAACACCACATGCTCTATATACATTTCAATTCTCATATCATTGAATTGATACCTACATTTCAATTCTCACATCTTCGAATTGAT